>VYXH01008255.1:160954-193133 GCA_013397275.1 Burhinus bistriatus | reverse complement strand
CAGTAGTTGTGCAGGAGAGGGCAGAGGCTCATTCTTCCAGGACATGGGCAAAGCATTGGCTGCAGGAGTAGCTGGAGGCTGCAGGGAGGAGAAGCTGTGTTAGTTGCCAGTGAGAGGAATACTTCACTTGTCAGCCCGTGGAGCCTGTCTGACTGCAGCTATTACTTCAGCCTGTGTGGTACCATTTATAAAATAACCACAAATAGGATGTATTTTCTGTTGTTCTCTGGAGATTCCTCTCCAAATTACCAGGCACTGTTTTGGTTCCTGTCTCCAGAAACTTGCTGGTGGCATGTGAGTCGGATGCACGCTTGACATGGTAGCACGATTCAGCACAGGCCTACCTACCCCGACAGCCACTTTCTGATTTGCTTTACTCATCAACACGTTGGTGACACACCATCAGTCTAGAGATCTTAGTGATGTCCCAAATTCCCTTCTCTTCATGGCCTGCTCACTTCAGAAGTGACTTTTGTCACCCAGAAGGATTAGCTATTGTCAGGTTCCTCTGCACATATTGATCCCTGAGATGGTGCCACCTTGGCACATGAGCTGCTGTTGCTTCCCCAAAGATCTTACTCCTCTGGCTGTAAAGAGCAAATTCGTACAGGGATGACTCAGGAGACTAAAGACCTAGGGTCAGATCTCAAAACAGGTGAATGCCAAGTCCTGGCATTTACCCTCTTCTAATGCTGTGGTGCCCAAAACTTTGTGTATTCTGAAAACCAGAACCTGAACATTCAACTCCTTCAAAAGTACTGCTCTTCAAAGAGGGCCCCCCCTCACCAATTCTGACCTGGTCCCAGAAACAGTGGGAGCCCAGTTGTATGTACTTAGGGCCATTTAAGCCACCAAGGACACCCCAGGTATCTGCACAGAGCTACACATGACTTACCTGAGCTTTCCTGGGAGAGGAGCTGAAGGGATGGCAGAACATCCAATGGTACAAGATGCTGGCTTTTAGGCAACTGAATCACCTTCTAGCTGCCCCTGCTATAGAATTACAGTATCATAAGAACATTTGAAGTTAAAAACCAGTTTGTTTGGGTTGCCCCAAAAGTCTGCTGGCCCAATCTCTTAATGCCCACAGTGGCCAGCAGCCACTGTTGGGGTATAAGCACTAGGCATACCTGTAGAGTTCTCCTTCCCCATCTGCCCTCCAGCAACTAGCCATTTCCTGGCTTCCTGAGCTGGAAGTTGCACCTACAGAGCTATTCTCCAGGAGTTTCTCTAGCCCTGCTTTGAACCCATGAACACATTTGGCCCTTGTGAAAAAGTCACAGTAACAAATACCACAAGTGCTGAGTTGTCATATCCTGCAGGTCACATCTGGTGTTGCAAGCAGCCATTCAGATTTTGGGGCATCCGCACTGATGAATGAGGGCTGGAAGGCAAGAAGTGACATGGTTGGTAAAGTCCAGCAAGAGTGACTCTGCCAAGAGGCTTGCAAACCTTGTGACAAGGGCTTTAACCCTGGTTTGCTGGGACTCATGACCAAAGCCTGAGGAGAATTACAAGCATGGGGTGGCCCTAACACTTTCCAGCTGAAAGCAGCACTGCTGGCAACCAACTCAAGTGCCCGCATAGCACAGATGCACATGCACAAGAAGAACAGAAGGAATTAAAAGTCTAAGCACACTTCTCCTTTACTAGTTTCTTCTTGTTTGCCTGGTGTGGGAGTCAGGTTTATAATTCCAGGCTAGATCACCAGACGTGGCTTTCTGAGGATGCTACTTTTTAGCCTCGGTGGAATTAAATCTGCTTACTACCTGGTGCACCTTCTTAGGTCTAAGTTTCAGGTCCTCAGGAAAGTGTTTCTCTCAAAATAAGTGCATGCATTCCCTACCTAAACAGTGGACACGCGTAGGTGCCTTTGCCACCCTCCAGGCAAGCCCAAGGGAGTTTGGTGTTTGTTTCCCCCAAAGCTTCCAAGAAAGTGAGGCTCTCACAGACATTCATAACACTCAGCAGAGATACAGGGGATCTGCTAGCTACCCTAGTTTTAAAATTCAGGATTTATTTTCATGGTTCGTAACATGGAACGAAACACAGAGAATTCCTTTCAGTAGTTGCACATGATCTCAATCCAACAGGCTCCTTTCTCCCACGTGGCAGGTTTGGAAATCAAATTAGAGTTGTCTTTCTATACTGTTCTGTCTCTTTCTGTTACAACAGTATTAAAGGCTTCAGCCAAACAAATCTTACTTTTAAAGTCCTTTTTTTAAAAGAAATCACATAAAGGAATGCATGTAAAACAGGTTCCATCTGCTTACTACCTCCTGTGTGTTACAAACCACTGAAATAAAAAAATCATAGTGCTGAGAGGACTATCTTACAGGCAAGATTTTCTCATGCCTTTGACAAAATGATTCGGTTTGGCAGAATAGCACTGGTGGTAGCAAAAGGTCCTGAAATATGTGTTTGTGCCCTGAAAGCTTAATTTGGTGCAGGAAGATATGGGAGGTTAAAAAAACCAAGATCTGTATAATCTCTTTTATTGGTGAACACTCAGCCAGAGAGGTATGGACTTGCAGAAGATGCACTGCATCATAAAAATTTAAAGAACTCAACACAACAGCATGCCTTATTCCCTGAGAGGCAGGCAAGAAATGCTGGGAAGTGCAGCAGTGTAGCCCCGTAACCTGGCACTGCCATTGCTGTCAGCAGGTCACCAGCTTGGTAGTGAGTTTGCAGAGCTTCAGGATGAGGGTCTGCCAGGCTTGCTTTGTCTGAACTTTTGTTGATCTACCTGTAGCTTCCCTTTATTTCTTCCTGCAACAGCAATTTCTCTAACTGACCAGCTGCCCACAGTAATTTGCTTTAATTTTGTTTATCTTTGTATGGTGCCATTTTGTACAGATAGCAGTTACAAGTAGTAATTCTATGTATAATGAGAGGTTTATGACTAACAATACAGGGTTGAGAAATACTAGTACAATTGCAGAGGTCGTGAGAAGAAGAGACGCAGGATGCAATGTAGAGCAGTACAGGCACGAAATGATAAAAACGGGGGCACAGGTTTGGCATTGGAGACCCCACAGCTCCTCATCAATGGTCAGTTAGAGAAATGCAGACCTGAAGCTGGACAAAACTGGCTTTAGGGGTAGCAAAGAGAACAAAGAAATAGCCTCTAACGTGTGTGAAATACACTACATACATTAAATTCAGCAGTAATATGGAGCTGCAGACCAGTGAAAAAACAGAAAAGTGTAAATACATGTTAGGAAACACAGAAAAATGCCCTCAAGTAGATCCTGGGGCATCAGCTTGATAATATTCCCAACAAAGGACACCAGAAGCTGAAGATTTACAGTGTTAAGTCATTCTGCAGGCTGAAGATGCTGACTTTAAGACCCAGAGGAACAAGAGAAGGGAGCGATATAATCCCCAGAAAATGGATAAGAACTAGGAGGTGTGTGGTATAGTTTTACTTGTATTATTATTGACACTTTCCCCTGTATGAGAGTATTTTAAATGCATTATTATTATTATTCTTTCTGTTTCTATAACAATTAGATTTGGACTAGCAATAATAGACTCTTCAGGTTTCAATTAACAATAAATTCTTGGCTTTACTAACATGTAAGTTGCTCTTTCTTTTTGCCCATAAGCAAGACCTTGAGGACAACAGAAGGGAGGAAAGATAAGCATGGGGGCTTCCTCAATTTCAGCTCCCAGCAAGGGCTGCAAAGGCACTCTGTCACATCACTCCTGCTCTTTCTGAGGTATGCTATGCACGCTGCCAGCTGCGAACTGCATTAAGTGGAAGTTTTACAGTTATGTTCTGTGCGGTTATTGTCACATCCACAAAGTTGAGGCCTGTCCCAGCAGTGAGATTGCTTTGCCCCTTTCCAATTATTTCCCTCGGAATGGGATAGTGTTTTTTGATGAGCTGGGAAGTTAGGCATGTGATGTCTCTCTGCATACTGGCTGCAGGGTAGTGTTGTCTTTGTCTTTGTGTATGCCACTAACTTGGCCCTTGATTCTTGTTTAGTATATAATCAAGAACAAATTTAAATAGAGGTGAAAGCATGTGTTGGTTATGCTCAGCAGATTTGGCATGAGTTATTCAGATCTTCCAGCAAAAATCCTCCTGTTCAACTTGTGAGGAAATATGCCCCAGCTGTGACACACTCTTTTCTTCACACCAGCAAGCTTTGTTCTCCTTCTGTCTGCCCTCTAGTTTAACAACTGCTGGGGGGACAAAAAAAAATAAACCTATGTTAACCTCCCCCAAAACGAACACAGGCTTTTCTTTCATAACCCAGGTGCTCTTGTCCATCTGCAGGTTAGGTGGGAGTGCCACCAGGAGCAGGAGACCACAGCTCCCAGGCAATCATTCACAACCCCACCTTGCACAATGCAGTAGGGATCTATGTGGTTTGTGTAGGAAGGGACCGAGGAGCATTATACGGTGGCACAGTTCTGTGGGCACGTGCTGGAGGGGACATGCAACAGGGAAATGCAGAGAAGTAGGCCAACACATTGCTGCAGAAATGGTAGCAGGATTCCCAAAACTTTTCTAGCTCCACAGGCCAAGTTACAATGTGCTGCAGACCCTCCTTTGTTTCAGGACCTTTTCCACTATGCAAGTTGTGATTTCACTCCCTAGCGAAGTTCTTGCTGATTTTAGAAGCGTGGCATCTAACACATGCAGTTACATCTGATGAAATAGAGATGAAGAGTCCGGTATCCATACTTCTCCCTGAAGTTAGTCACCTGGTCCATGACCATTTACGCTAGCTCATGTTCTCACTCTGTGTCTCACTGTGTAGCTCCACTGCGGACACTGATGCTGATGGGGACCCTGCCACAGTACAAACCACTAGCAGGAACCAGGAAGCAGCCATTTACACAGCATCAGGTCTAGGATACTTCCACAAGTCAGCATTTAAATGTTTGTAAACTAGTCTTTATGCCTGAAGACTTGTCCTTTTTAAAACCAAACTGGTCAAATCATCTCAAATGGATTTATGTTAGTGAAAAATGAAGCTTAGCCATATGAACAACCAAGCAGACTACAAATACTGCCGTGTTTCTGATACACCATTCCTGCATTTGAGGCCAGATAATGCTAACAAGAATTTGTTAACATTATCTACCCAGAAATTACATAATCTGGCATGTTTTTTATCTACGGGAGGAAGTCACTATCTTCTGATGGATGAAAACTCACAAGTTTTTGTACAAACAGTCATATGATCCGGATGTCACCAAAGATGGCTGTTTTGATGATGCCAAGAAAAAAACCAAACAAGTCCCCCCAACTCACATAGTAACAACAAAAAGGAACTAAACATTTCTCAGACTAGAATATTACAAAAATTATGTGAATCCCAATTATACTACTGCTGTAAATACTGTGTAAGCTCTAACAATGGTACATCTAGCCCACCATCAGTTGCCTCTGCCAAGGACAGAGGCTGCAGTGAGATGCTGCAGTCCATGCGTGCTACTCACCGCAGCGTCCTTGAGTGTCAGAGGCTCTGCTGGGCGGCACCTTCGTTGTCCAAGTCCAGCTCTCTCTCTGACATTGCCTGGTGTCACTCCTCCCTGCCCGTACTGCCTGACCTGGCACAACCCTGTCCTGCCGTCACCAGCTTGGCATGTAGCATCACGAAAGAAGGTGGGTGCTGAGTCCTGAGACTGCTTCAGCTGCTTTCAGCAATGTTTTAACACAAATGCTAAGTAAACACACTCCTAACTGTGCTACCACCCCAGTGCCTGGTTGCCTATAAGGAATAAGACCTCGTCTAGCCAAAAGAAAAACAGAGGGCCCTGGATCTTCGGAAAATTTGAGACTCCAAGCTTATCATGGAGGATTTGTGATTACATGGCACAAATCAGTGCCTGTTTCTTAGTTAGGGACAAAGTGGGTAAATTGGGAGGATAAGGACAGAGGTTTGGTGCCTGACATCTAACTGTTCTCTGACTGTCATTGTCACAACTGGGATCCAAATCAGAATAAACTATGAACTCTTTGCCTCCTTTTGCCCCAGAGCTGTGGAAAAGTAAGCATTACTCAGTCCTCATTTTTGAGGAAAAGGTTAATTTTAGCCTCTGAAGAGTCCTAATTGGAAATGTCATGTGGGTTACAATAGGAGAAGTCCAATCCCTACCAAGGTGCCAAGTACTCAGGTGGCCAGGACTGCACTGATTAATATAAAAAAGTGTTTGCCAGCAACACTGACAGGTTTGTGGAGGGCAGATGCACAGTCTTGGTGATTTCTGTGTACAGTTCCTTAAGCAGCTTGGATTATCTGCAAAGCCCATCAGCATTCCTCAGTCCCCGACAGTGGCTGCTTTAATACTAGGCTTCAAATAATGAAGTCAGGCTGCAAAAGTCATCCAGTGGAAGGTCTCTCTTCCTTCTCCATGCATGTACAATTCTCTACCACGTTATTCCTAGGCAAAGCTAATGCTGCAAGTTAAAACAGAATTTAGATAAACACATTCATAGAATTAAGTCCTGCATTTTCAAGTCCAGGATTTCCCTGATGGATCTTGTGCTTTGAATAAAATACAAAACATTTCTAGGCATGAAATTGTCAGTGTAGTTCTCTGTTTATCACCAACACTTCAACATAAGGCTGTTACCCAAACAGAGGCATGTGGAAACAAAAGGAAGCACAAGATGCAATGCATCTCTTATTTAGGTAGTGTGACATTTCCTTTCAAGGTGTTGGATTTTTTTGGTTGGGACATCCCTGGTCATCAGTGTCAGAAATCTTCTGTGGGTGGTGTGGGTAAGGCCTACCTTAATATTTAACTCAGAAGTCAGGTAGGGCACTGGAGGAACTCTTGGGTGGTACGAGGTTTCCTTTGCAAAGTTTACTAAGTACTTAAATTCATCGACTCTCTAGCCCAGGGACTTCCCCAGTAGAGGTTTCCTGGAAAGAGACAATGTGTTGAGTTACAGATTCCTGACATCTGGCTCTTCTGAACTGTCACAACTCAGATCCAAACCAGAACAAACATTGAACTCCTGCCCGTGCTACGAGCTCAGTCCAGTCCTTCACTGTTGCAAGGTAAGGGGTGGGGGGATCCTCCTGATGAATTTTGCTCTAATCTTACCCAAATCTTGTTCCAGAGTCAGTGTAAAGCCTGGCAGGCTACTCTGGGGTCAGGCTTTTCATTTGATGAGGAAGATGAAAGGATGATTACACTCAGGTCAGGGATTTGATGAGTTTGGAGCTATGATGAAAAACAAGCTTCTCATTAAGTGGCTGGAGTGGACAGCTAGCTAGCCAGCTATATACATAGATAGATACTTGCATACCAGCTTAATCTGTTGTCTAGAATTTTTCAAGACCGCCTGTGATTTCCTGGGAGGCAGGACTTTGCCTCACTTGAATGCTAGGCTGTTTCAGGTGCCGTGACGCTTATCCTAACTCTGGTCTCTTGAAAAGCAATCCATGGTTTCCTGCCCTCACAGACAAAGCAGCAAGCAGTCCAGAAGAGCGTGCTGAGGTGCGGGATGGGAGGCAGCAGCTTTTGAGTTGGACAGTCACCCATACAGCTGACAAGGAGGCTGCTGAAACAAGAAATATGTTCCTGTGTAAGCAGATATGCTCTGAAACTAAGTTAATCTTACAAGTATGAATTTTGGTGGTAACAAGTATCAAGGCTATTTTTTTTAATCCAGAGGTATTAGTGCATTGGGCTTTTTAATACACTTTGTTATTCTTTTCAGCAGGATCAGTTGAAAAGTTAACCAAATTTTTTAACTTCTAAACTATTAGAATTTAAAGAATTCACAATTTATAGATTTGACAAGGAAGTAGCAATTAAAATGCTCAAAAACAATCATACCCAGTTAAAGAGTCTTGCTTTCTTCCCATACAAATACATGTTCAGCATTTACCTAAGCTTTATGAATCAACTGGCATACAAATAGTATACTCAAAGACCTCAATTCCTTGAAGGAAAAGTTTGGCATAACATGCTTGATGCTTTTAATCCTTCCTGATCTGCTGTAGAAAAATTAAGGTGTGCTCTGTAACCAACTTCCCTACTGCTAGGCAGCCACAAACTGGGATGGACGGTCCTATGTCTTGTGTCTCAGTATTTCACTCCCACTTAGCTGTGGACTTCTGGAGTCACATGAAGAAGAGTTTTGTGCCTCTCTGATCAGTAATAGCAGAAATTTGGGAACAGACCAAATTTGAAAATGTGAGCAAAGAGGGAAAAATCAAATCCAATGCAAATCTGACTTTCTAGATTTTTTTTTTTTTTAAAAGGCATTAGCAATTGTCTCAGTCTAAGTAACATAACACTTGCTACTCTGTCATTCCTGATTGTGCGGCAAAAGTCAAAGTGGCAGATAGCAGCGAATTTTGGAGCTCTTGTTTTCAAACTAATTAGAGATATGAAAAATATCCCAAGAGTGTAAGCATCCAAGGAAATAACCTGAATCCAACATTGGTATCGTTAGAACCGGAGAATTGTTTTCCCTGACTGTCATAGAATAGTTTACGGTGAGAAGGGACCTTAAAGATCACCTAGTTCCAAGCCCCCTACCATGGGCAGGAACACCTTCCAGTCGACCAGGCTACTCAAATGTTTTATGGTTCTCTGCAAGCGCTAGAAGACTTCATAGCAAAAATCAAAAGCTCAGTTGTGGTTTTCTTTAATTGTGACATTGGGCCAGTTAATCTCAGCCTTGTTGATGAACATACTTTTCTGAAGGAATACTGGTTTGGCCTATCTAGCCCAAAGTAAACGGAAGTGTCACCTTGCCTGTGGTTGATCAGTTCAAATTGCCACACTGTGAAAATTACAGCTTGGATACCTCAGGAGGATTGACTAGCTATGGACTCCAATAATGAGAATGTACAACTAATCTAAAGATCGGTTTCATATTTGTTCCTTATTCAAATATACTAGTGCATTCAGACAATCTCTGTAACAATTCCCAGAGAAACAACCATGTAAGACATGGTCTGGTACTGCTAGTGACAAAGGCCTTCTTCGTTTCAACAAGAGTAGAATCAAGCTCTTAACTCCTAAGGCTCAACAGTAATTCTTGTTCCTGATAAATGGTGACTGAACTTCCAATTATATTGCTGCAGCATTTCAACAGATGTCTGCTTAAACAGGATGCAAGTCCATCGCATATTCTGGTTTTTAAGATTTCTAGCTCTACATTTGTCCCAAATCACTCGGAACCAACAAGAGGGAACACTGACCAGAATTCATACCCCCTTTAGCAGGGGTCTCCTACCTCTGTGGGCACCTGGGACAGACCCTGCCCACACACCCGCTCCCCTGAGCCTGCAGATCCCAGTCCCATTGTTCTGCACCCACATGGCTATCGCTGTACAACAGACCAGCGTTCAAGCCTGCAGCCGCAGTCTCTGCAATGTCCATCACTCAGAGCCGACAAGTTTCTGGTGACTTGTAAAGACGTCTTGAGCATTAGTCCAGAAAGCCTAACTCCAGCTGTCTGTCTTCCCAACCCACCACTGAACTGTCTGAGAGGCAGTAACACAGGGTAAGTCTTTATTTTATTTTGGTGCTCTGAATCGCACCATGCTTGCTCATGCTCTCAATCTCTCCCCACAACTCAGTCCATCCTTTTCCCTTTGTCAGGGTATTCTTAACTTCAAGCCGTGAGTTGTGCTTGGGTTAGATACCTGAAATCAGACAGGCAAAAGCCATGGGGTGTTTGCACACTACTAAGCCCAACACAGGCTTTTATCGCTGCTCTGCAGTCAAAGCTACATACTCTTAGACGTCGGGGACCAGTCGTCAGCATGCTGCTATCAGATTTCCTACAGAAAATTCGAGGTGAGGCGGTGAGCAGCAAAAGTTGTAAACTTACCCCAGGAGCAGGCAGAGATCACACCTTCCTTGTCACCACCACTCAAATAACTCTCCCACGCTTTGCTTTGCCTCTCAACCCACTTCCTTTGTCCCATCTCTCTGCCCTGGGTTCACTTTGCCTCGTTCCTTTCCACACGCTGTGCGACACATGCAAGCCACCTATGTGCACTCTGAAGGGAGTGATGCTGTGTCACACTGGCGCCACGAGTGCTAGCCTCTTGCAATAGACTTGCTAGTTATTTGTCAAACCTGGCCTTGAAAGCTGTTGCTTGCTCACTGAAACCTGTCAGAGTAGTACACTGCTTTTGCATCTTCTTCTCAATGCTCATAGATTTAAAAACAGCAAAGTCTTCCAAAATAAAAAGCACAATGTTTTTACACGCTTATGGGAGGAGCCAGCCTCTGGGGCACAAAAGGAACACAGAACAGACAAGAAAAATTCCCACCAGCATCCAGCTTCTGTGAAGTGTACCTAGAATAGATGACTTTTCCTAACGTTTGGAAACGATTTCATTTGAGAGTAACTGTTTAATTATGAGAGTTCACTTGGATTTGCAAGGCTCAGCAGGTGTCCACAGAGCATGTCTAGGCACTGGCTCAGTTACACCTTTGCTTTGATGTTGACTGAGCGACTCAAAACACGCACCTTTAACCAGATAAGCTGTTTCTATGGAAGGAACCTGAAAGCTTTCTGTGTGTTTGTGCATAACCCACATTCACAAACCACTCTTGGGTCACAACAACCCCATGCAGCGCTACAGGCTTGGGGAAGAGCAGCTGGAAAGTTGCCTGACAGAAAAGGACCTGGGGGTGTTTGTCAACAGCAGCTGAATATTACCCAGCAGTGTGCCCAGGTGGCCAAGGCCAACAGCATCCTGGATTGTATCAGGAATAGCGTAGCAAGCAGGACTAGGGAAGTGATCGTCACCCTGTACTCAGCACTGGTGAGGCCCCACTCGAATGCTGTGTTCAGTTCAGGTCACTACAAGAAAGACATTGAGGTGCTGGAGCGTGTCCAGAGAAGGGCAACGAAGCTGGTGAAGGGTCTGGAGAACAAGTCTTCCAAGGAGTGGCTGAGGGAACTGGGGTTGTTCAGCCTGGACAAAAGCAGGCTGAGGGGAGACAGGGGAGACCTTATTGCTCTCTACAACCACCTGAAACGAGGTTGTAGAGAGGTGGGGGTTGGTCTCTTCTCCGAAGTAACAAGCAACAGGACAAGAGGAAATGGCCTCAAGTTGTGCCAGGGGAGGTTTAGATTGAATATTAGGAAAAATTTCTTCACCAAAAGTCATCAAGCATTGGGACAGGCTGCCTGGGGAAGTGGTGGAAATGCCATCCCTGGAGGTATTTAAAAGACAGGTAGACGTGGTGCCGCGAGACATGGTTTAGTGGTGGTTTTGGCAATGTTAGGTTGATGGTTGGACTTGATGATCTTAAAGGTCCCTTCCAACCTAGGTGATTCTATGATTCTAATACCTGGCCTCTGCTTATGAGCTTTATCTTTCTTTGCAGCTCAGGTCACGTTCCCTGAGAAGGGAAGAAAAACTGTGTCTTCTGTCCAAGTCAGGCCCTGACCAACTTTAGTTTCTTGATAAAGATCTCAAAAAATCCTGAAGGCAATGGTGTGCAATGAACCAACACATAACAATATGATGCAAAAGACAGGACGTTTATGAAGAGAAAGGGTCAAGATCTTTATCACAGTATGCAGAGCAGAGACTAGGAGGAATGAGCAACGTGCTGCGGCAGGCACGCCATGGCACCACGCAGGCAGAGGTGGAGAAGGGCAGAGCAGGGTTAATTCACAACCCTGGCAATTCACAGTCAGTCAAATGCTATTTCAGAAGACCTAAAATCCACTGAGCACACAAGGTAGTTTCATTAGCAACTGCTGACAATTAAACAGCAGAACTTATGCTGCGCTCTGAGCAAATAAAAATCTGGCAATGAATAACAGAAAGTTAGTACCGTTAATGCAGGACAACTTCCACCCTCTGAACTATATACTGTTAGGCTTACAGTAGCTACTTATCACAGTACACCTGGAGGAAGAGTGTGGCTGGTTAACTATGTGGAGAGTTATTCAATATCCAAACCGTCTCTGGAAAAAAATGAAAAACACACCCAGAAGACCATTCTGCTACTCCTACCTCATCTCCCATGAATAGAGAAAGTGCCGTCCAATGGATTACGACAGATGGCTGCGTTTGGTCCGCTGAACTTTCTGTTACTGACCTTTCTTAACATCCACACGCATCATTCATTTACTACATTATTCTCAAAAAATGCGTAACACAAAGATCCAGAAAAGACACCCAGTAGTGCGGCAGAAGAGGGAGGGGTGACAGTCCCAGAAGGGGTGTGACAGGAGAAGTCTTTACTAGCAGCGCCAATACATTCCTACTGCAGTGATGGCTCAGACTGCTCGAGTGTGCAAAATGTTTCCTACAACTCACTTAAAACAGCAGTTGCAGATTAAGTATAGGAGACAACAAATAATCAAATACAGGAGTCAACAAGAACTTAGCATATTCTGATCTGCATCCAGAAGATATTTCTGTACCTCTCAAGAAAAAAGCCACCTTATCAGAACGAAAAGAGAAACCTAAAAGCATACCTGCCACTGTAGCTGTACAGAGACAATAAAATATTTAAATTTAAAAAAAAAAGGAAAATTCTCTCTTCTTCCTTCACCTAATTTTTGGCATTTTTTTTTTGTTGTTTTTAAACATAGGGAAGACAAAAGTGATAAATATGCAAGCAGTGAAAGGAGAGATAGACTTAACTCCTCCTTCACTTTGCCCGTCTCCTCACAGCTGTAGTGGAAACAGTCTCTTGCCTCTATTCTCACCAATGGCTGGGGACATCTAGAAGGAATTACGTCCTAGTATGACTGCCTACGGAAAGAAGTGAGAGGTATAGGAGCCCTACCTTCCATCCCACCTTGTGCCCCACAAAAATACCCAGTGCCCAGTCAGTCCCAGGAGCACACAGGGTCCTCACAGGCTTCCTCCAGGCACCGCGGGGAGCTTACACCTTCAGCTAGCCTGGCTGCACTTCTCCAACTCCTTGCATTCACAGAGGCTGCTTGCGCTTCGGCAGTTGGGGTGAGCTGTCTGTAAAGGTACCGGCCCAAGATGTGGGTCTAAGTCTTATCCCTAGACTCTGACGACGACATGTCCAGGCACATAAGCTGCCTCTCAATTTCCCTTTTTAATCTGCTTTAAAGAAGGTGCAAAAAGATGACCAAAAGAAGGCTGCATTTTCTTCGAACATAAACTTAATTTCTACCTGGAAAAAAGAAATAGATTGAATTTCTCTAAAGGATCGCTATCAAAAACACTTCAGAGAAGTATGAGTATCTAAAATACACCAGGAAAAATGCATTGCAGAAATGATTTATTTCATGCCAGCTTAACTCTTTGACTAGGTATTTTAACACACATTTCAAAAATATATCCAGTACAACAATAATTTAGAACACTACAGAGAAAAAATTGTAACTCGGTGAATTTCAAAACAAGGTATTATGCATACATACTTGTATCATAAGGCAAAAAAAGAGTCTATCCATAAGCAGCACTCCTACAGCATCTTGATATACACTGGAGAGTGAAGATCTTCTAGTACTAAACCTATACTTACAAATGAATTCCCTTATCTTTCAGATACCCCTATAGAAATATAAGGTATTTCTATAGAAAACAATTAATTTCTACAGTGATAGCTATCACTCTGAAACTATTATAATTCACAGGAATATGTCAAATATAACAACATTACCCTGAAGAAATAATTGAAGTTGCGTATCATTATTGCCTGCCAATTACAACTAAAACACACACATGCACACAAAAGCATGCTCAGGAATACATTCCAGTGCATTTTAATAGAAACAAAGAATAAACCTCATTGGGCTTACCGTATGACTGAAACAGAAGATACCAAATATAATGCAACATAATGAATGACAACAATTAATGTATTAGAAAGGGATCTAGTTCAAGGTGCTTTTTTGCTAGGAATGCTGAATTTCTGTTAACATAATCAAATGGTGTAGGAGTGTCTCAGCTTCAGACTAGACTACTTAGAGGCACAGCTAGTATCAGAGAACTGCCATGAAGCAGTACATATTCCTGCAGACCCCATTAGGGAAAAAGAACATAAAAGTTTCAGAAAGTTTAAAAGATTCACAAATAAGTTGCTCTGAAAAAATGAATGATTTCCTGAATTTTAAAGAAAAATGAAAAGCTAGGAGACAATACATGCCTTAAGTAGTGTTTTCGTTAATAATTAAGATGCATACATTTGTCTGTAAAGAACAAGTCGGATTTCTTTAAGAAGTCTCATAAAAGTTTTCTTTCATAAAGTGATCTCTATTTGGTATTGTAAATGCCCCTCAGATTGCAAGTAATTACAG
The DNA here is from genome assembly GCA_013397275.1 of Burhinus bistriatus. Lineage (NCBI taxonomy): Eukaryota > Metazoa > Chordata > Aves > Charadriiformes > Burhinidae > Burhinus > Burhinus bistriatus. The sequence goes on along the minus strand of VYXH01008255.1, from coordinate 178,888 downwards.
CAATAACGAAATTTGGACAAAATATTGTATTTTTCACATAACATTTACAGTATTCCAAGATAAATTTAATAAAATACAAATTACCATAATTACAGAAAATCAGAGTAATCACTTTTTTAATACTTCACATGTAAAAATCAGTCATGGTTATGTTTTAAAATAGCAATAAATATTGAAAATATAGCAGCTTTCCGCTATCCCCATTAATACTGTTAATGACTATTTTACAAGTGCTTGATTGCAAAATAAAGGCAGATTATATACCATGATTTTTCCAGTAGTGTAAGTTACAGTAGTATTAAGTTTATTGTTTCTTAATATGTTATCATACTTAAATAATAAAATACATCCTAGTTTGCCCGAAGTGTCACTATTTGCACAGACTAGAAGTTGCGTATCTTTTACCTTCCCTCAAAAAAAGACTCCCACACTTCACTGCTAAGGGATGCACCTTTCTTAAGCGGAGTGCAGAGGATTCATTTCCCAATACAGGTACCAGAACACGTGTATTTTCAAATACCTGAAAATACAGATCTACAAATCCAGTATAAGTAGTAAGTCTGACTACAGCTTTTTGCTATCCATACTTTTTAAGAAATCCAACATTGACACAGTACTAAAGTAACTACTGTTTTCACTCCTGCTTTGCAAAGTTCACTACAACTTGCATGGATTCTTTTCACTGCTTTAAGTCTTTGACATGAAGATATTCAAACATTTGTACTTAACTTGGATGGGTTTTTTGGTGTTTTGGGGTTTTTTTGGTGCTCAAAGATGAAGAGGAAACTGTGGAAAGGATGATTAAATGGAAGTATACCCTAACTGCTTAGTAATTCGGAAAGTGAAATGATAAAGAAATACATAATTGACATTCTTTAGCTGGAAATAAACACAACTATACACTGACAGAATAAATATGCCAACATTCAATTCCCAAAAGCATAGTTTGCAAGGCAGTTATATTTTACATCACTTAATCCAGAGCATCAAATGTGATGCAAGAACAACATTAGCCCACAGAATAGTCACTGCTTAAACTTATCAAAGCTAGTTTTAACTTTTTTTAGCTGTGGTACTGTTAGGACTAGAGCTATAGTAGCAAAGAACTCATCAAGAGTTGCCACAATCTGTCTGGGAATCATCATAGAATAGTTTGGTTTGGAAGGGACCTTTAAAGGTCATCTAGTCCAACCCCTCCTGCAATGACCAGAGACATCTTCAACTAGATCAGGTTGCTCAGAGCCCCCTCCAACCTGACCTTGAATGTTCCCAGGGATGGGGCATCCGCCGCCTCTCTGGAGTGGGGTAAATCCTTAGGCATGTAGTCCCCAAGGAAGCTCTGCAGTATTTGTACTAGCAGTAACCAAACCAGTTTAAAACTAGCTCAAGTACACAGCAAATGCTGTGCAGGCATATCCCTTATTTCTACAATGTTCTTTTACAGTCGTACTCTATTTCTTTATTGAAAGTCTTCTGGATTTAGTCATATGAACCCATAGTTATTTTTCAAAACACACTTTAGATTAATTGGCCTACAAATTGCACATAATTAGAGCAAGGGTAACTGTTGGTCAGCAGTGAACACTATGGATAAAACGTGACTTCACTTATCAACTTCTTAAACACCCAGCATGCAGGGAGCATGTGACACCAGGGATCTCCAAGAGCAATCCAGACAAGAACTCTTGACAGATCTTCAGATCTCTAATTCCCATGCTTTCAAAAAGCAGCCACTAGTTACTCCATTACTTCACTGCAACATCAAAAAAAATCAGTGGATTCCCACCTCAATGAGCTCATAACTTCTACGTTATCAGCTGAAATCCCACTGCCACTAATTTATAGTAAACTCCTCAAATTATTGTATCCCAATGAAAACTGCACAGAGTATTTACACCAGGAACTAGTTAGCTTTTGTATATAAAATCCTGATCAAGTTTCCACTGAAAATTCTGTTTGCAGCCATTCCACTGATTTCTGAGAGGGGAAAGACCAAGCCCCAAGAAGGCTCGATTTCACTCTCTGAAGTCAGCACGGGTTGGGTAAAGGATACAAGCGTTCAGAAAAACAATTTTTCCATTAGCACTGAATTAGATCCCTTTGTAGTGACGTTTCAAGAGTTAAACAAAGAACTTGAATCTTATTTCATCCAAAGATTTTTACAAATAAACTTCTGGGCAATTAAATGAGATACAAGTTTTAAAAATAGAAATATCAAGTCTAAGAATGTTCATGTGGATGGATGTCCAAGAACACATACAACCCCTTTCATATAAGGCTGAATTCAGGATAACATTTCTAAGTAGATCTAAAATAAATTAAATAGGTGCTAACACAAAGTTACTAAAGAACAACCTGAATAAAGAGAGTCTCATTTTCTCAACTTCCAGTTCCTGATACAGTCATAAGATTTTGATCAAGCTTTTACAATACACAAAATACCCAAACTAAAAATGTGCCCTCTTACAGGTAATCTAGAAATTGCATGAGCTTGAATACATGTGGGCACAGCTGTCATTCAGTGAATTCACCTAAGAACAGAACTGACCATTACTTTATGTCTGCCATTTTATTCATATCATTATTTCTATACAAATAGAGTATTTTTTCTCCTTCATAGTAACAACTCAGTGTTTTAAAACAGGCAGATCAATATATTACAAATACCACTAATGCTAGAACACATGATGTACTAAATCACAGGAGGTAGTTAGAGTCCCATTAATGATTACTTCAGAAGACAAAGACTATTTTTAAAAGTTAGTAGAACATCTCATTCATGAAATCTTACTTTTCAGAATAACTCATTCCTAGCTGCTTTAAGGGATGTTTGTTTTTTAAGCATGATAAAAAAATTTTGATAGAAACATGTTCTTTTTCAGTTTTCAACATAACTTTGCAACAAGCACATAAGAAAACTCCCAAGTGGTAAAGACTTAAGACAAACTGCAATAAAGCCACATTTTAAATTCATCAAATTTCCAAAGATATAATGAATTTGATCACATCTTTTACCTTATGATTACATTTGAAAAGTCATTCAACTAACTACAGATTAAAAATATATCTACACTAATGAAATTAACGTGAAGCTTTTTTACACTGTTAATAATTGGCATTTTTGAATGGCATTCAAATGAATAAGCATTATTCTTTTCGCAACAACTTACTGCAAAATACAGGCACCTTGAACACAGATACGTAATGCAACCAGGGCATTTGGGACACTAAAAGTGTTTATCATTACCTAGTCATGCTATGTATTTCCCTTCTTTTAAAGAAATACTTGAAGCTGTGCCTGAGGTGTGTGCAAATTATGTTTCAGCATTTAACTCAATTTTCACATTGTACTTCTTTTACCGTTACAACAACATTAATTTGCCAAGATTTTCAACCATTACAACTGTAAAATTCTTAAGCAGACACTGTATCTTCGAAAATGGATTCTTGCTATTGCACATATGCTCATATGACAGTGAAACTCTGGTCTGTATTTAATTTCAGCTATTTACACATGCTGAAATCATTTATCTGCATATAATGTTGGAAAAGAAAAAAAAAAAAGCCTTTCTTGACCAATACACTTTACTCCAAAATTTATGCCACCAAATTTCATAGAATCATAGAATACCAGGTTGGAAGAGACCTCAAGGATCATCTGGTCCAACCTTTCTTGGCAAAAGCACAGTCTAGACAAGATGGCCCAGCACCTGTCCCGCTGAATCTTAAAAGTGTCCAATGACGGGGAATCCACCACTTCCCTGGGAAGATTATTCCAATGGCTGATTGTTCTCTGTGAAAAATTTCCCTTTTGTGTCCAATTGGAATCTACCCAGGAGTAACTTGTACCCATTACTCTTTGTCTTTACCATGTGACTCCGTGTAAAAAGGAAGTCTCCAGCTTCCTTGTAGCCACCCTTTAAATACTGGAATATGTATTTTATGATTTTATGACGAACAGTTTGCCTTTCAATCCTTCTGCTTATACAGTGTTTGATTCAAAGACCACTGAAGCCAAAAGAAGCCTTAATTTAATTCAGTAGATTCTGAACTAGGCAGAAAGTTCAAATAGAAAAATTATAGGAAGTGTTTACTACAGTAATTGATATAACTGCACTTTGGATGCATTAAGATGCTGTCACAGCATCTGCTAAAATACAAAAAAATTCCTTTCAAAATATCCCCTTCTTAAAACTTACAATGTTACAGTTCATGTTGAGCCCTAGGTGTATTTATGAAGTTTACCCTCTATTAACTTAATTAACAGTTTTCTCCTTTTGGTCATGACACAAAAGCCCACACTGACGCACAGTAATATCTACAATAGAAGAAGCACGTTCTTGTCATAAGTAGTAAAGTTATCATACAGGTGCATTTTCAAAATAGTTGTTCCTTCATATTCTTTTTTTAAACAAAAATGGTCTTTCCTGGTTCGGTGATGTATCATAAATACAGTATTTTCCAAGCAGTAAGTAGGAAACAGATTTCCACTGAATTTTCTTTAGCTTTGAGGAGTTTAGACATCATCAAATATTTCGCTTCGAGACATTGACAGGTATCTTCCACCAGGCTGGTACCTGCAGAATCAATTTTAAATATGAAAAAGTATCACAGGAAATAGAAAAATGAAGATGCATGAAATGATGTAAGTCTGACTGCACTCTTACTCCTTAACTCTCAATGAATTGCAAGATCTGAAGTTCTACTGAATTACTGTTTCCATGAGAATTTGACAGGCAGCCACTAAATTAAATCTCATGCAACCAAGAAAAACAGTGATATGAATACTAGGAGTCTTAAATAACTTTGTTTCCTGATACAAAGGAAAGAAATAAAATGTTCTTGTTGAACAGAACTTTTTTCTTTAAAGAAAAAAAAACAAAAATCAAAAACAACAGCATCCAAAAGTAGTTTGGGTGATTAACTGAACATCTCATTGGGTACTGCTACAAGAAATACAGTATCAAAGACAATGAAAACAAAAGGCTGCACAGCTTCTGGGTCAAATATATTTTAAAAGCATTTTAAAGGCACAAATAATTTCCAATGCAAGCACAATGTACTTTGTCTCCACAGTACTTACCAGAACTTGAACAGACACAAAGCCAGAACCTAGTGCCTTTAGTGCCTTACTATCCTAGAATGCTTGTAACTATTGCAGGAGCTACAGTTTTAAAAAATCAAAGTTATACAAGCTATCTTTAAGTGAATCGAAATTTCACGGGCAATTATTCTTTACCCCTACGAAATAAAATGCAGGTTACTACAGGAAAGATCAACTAAGCTCTATGGCTCCAGATTTTCTTTTTAAAGATAAAGTTCAGAATGTTCCACTCTGCAAAGTCCATATAGGTGCCAGAAGACTTCAGATACTGTACTTGAAAAGTATTTGCTCCTAAAGACTTATATACGCATATTCCTATTTTTGTAGACTATTGTCTCTTCCACACTCTACAGAAGTCAACAGCTCACAGAACTGCTAGGCTAGTTCCTCTTTAAACTCTTGTGCTTAAGAATCAGCTTTTGAAATGTGGGGACATCAGACTAGACAAGTCAGTTGTTGATATAAATTAACATTGCTGAATCAATCTGTAAAACCTGGCAGTGCCATTTAGCAGCATTCTTTGCATGTTTTTAGATATAAGTCAACTGAAACCATTTATGATTTTTTATTGGATGGGTATGCTAGTTTTAGCTGAAAAATTATGTAAACTATAACCTTTTATGAATGAATTTCAAATTATTTATCATTAAGTGGTTCTACATCATAATCAGCTAGATAAAAAAACCTCACCCATAAAATGTATTACTTGTTTCTTAAATATGAGCAGAGCTTAGCAGTTAGATAAGATCCTCTATTTCACAACTAAGAAAATTTGGTGTTGCAATCACACCCACAAAATCACAGAATTTTCTATTATAGACAGAGGCACATTGTGCAGTCTGGGACTTTTTCTTCAGTATGTTCAGATTTTAATTTACCGTAGTTCCAAGATCTGATCCCCATGTGTATTCCTGCAACTACTGGTCCTGTAATATTCAGTTTTCTTTCTTGCAGCCCTTTATGATGGTTTTTATATAGGGAAATCAAGTAAGCTTTCTAAAGTCTTGTAGACTTTAGAGAAACCTTCTATTGTACACATGCAGGCGATTCTCCAGTTCTCTGTTTTTATACGGAGTATTTTTCAGATTATGCCAATATACAAAATTATATTCAACTCAAATCTCACTCAGACATTTCTAAAGAACTGGAAAACCTTCAGGTTTCAATTGGTTTTAAAACATTTCCCACATCACCGGGGAAAAGGAAGAAAGGAAAACAGCTAGGCGAGATGATAAATTCTGTTTACAAAACTATTACTATGAAACCATCTGATATAGCTGTCATCAGTCAGAAGACATTAGTATCTTTTAATTGTAAGTAACACAGAAGATTCCTCACCTTCCCGAGTCTAATTCAAGAGGGTCATCATTAATTGAGTCTGCGTTAAAATCCAAAGGTTCTGCATCCTGGAGGAGTTCTATTCTATCTCTTTCAGTCCTACCATTTGATCGGGTATACTTTGATAATGCTGGATAGGTAAAAGGAAAGAAAGACACATTTCCTGAATGAACACCTTGGAGTGTGTGCAGACATCAAACCTAAAAGATCAGAATAGTAATTTGCTACTATCTCATCCAAAGTGTAAGCGCAATGATTTAAAGTAGATTCAATATTAAACCAAATCTGGCTATGTGCTGAAATTTGTAGTATTTCATTTTTGTATCTCCATAGCAATGTAACTATAACTTTTCTCTCACCTCTCGCCCCTCAAGTAGGATGAGGTCTACTTCGCAAAGAATCAAAGAAAATTAGAAGTTATATACAAACTTTACTTTTAAATTAATCAATCATCCATTCATCCTCCCAACTTCCCACTTTAACTAAGCTAGCTGGAAGGTTTTTTTGGTTTGGTTTGGTCTGTTTTAAAGAGGCAATCTCATGAATTAATGAAATATTGTTGTTTTGCAGTTCACTCTGCCACCTTCACTAGGCCAGTACCTACGGCTTGTTTTGGTGTTGGAATGCTACATATTCATATGGTTAACATTAAAATATAATTTCATATAATTTCAGTTAGTTTACCACTGAAAATCTGGGTTTCCAACTTTGTTAAGAGGAGGGGAAAATCTACCAGGGTTGTCTCAAAAGCACATTCAAAGCTTCCCTCCTCCTCCCCTTTTTTCCTTCTTTTTTTCAGTTTCATTTCTCACTTGTTGTTAGCTTACAAGAGCACATAAAAATACATAAAAACATCAACACTGTGACAAATAAGCTTTTTGGAAGTTTAGCACATCCACAAAAAAGTTTTTTGGTAACAGACATTATTAAATGAACATGTATACACTACTGCAATATCTCATTCGCTTTACATTTGTTGGTCATTTATTTGATTAATCCATTATTCCAGTCTGAGAGAGTTCATTTGCAACTAGAAGAGGTAAATTTTAAGATATAAAACTTGCAACCTCAAGACATATCCTAAATAAAGTCTCTTTGTTGATAACTGCTACTCTAATTGCAATCATTATATGTCCCATAAGAAGACCAAGTAATTGAGACTAGTCAGAATCTCCAACCTCAAGTATTTGAACTGTTGAAGATGGGAAGAAATAAAGCACTTTTCAGGTGTCTTTAATGGGCAAGATGGCACTGTGCCACAAAACGGAATATATCAGCACACCATCTAAACCAGAAAGGAATCTATCTGAAGCTACTTACACAGCCAGTGTTCTGCAGACAAGATATTAAAAAACAAAACAAACTCCCTCCAAAACCCACAAAGCTTACGTCTACTGGTATTGGTCTCTGAGAAGCTGGATTCTTTTTGGTCTGTGTGAACAGCTCTGTTTCTAGTGGAATCATCTCTATTTCCATACCGCTCCTTCCACTCCTGGAAAAAAGACAAAAAAAGAAAATGCAAGCTGTGAGGAAAAGGTAACACAACAAAAGCATACACAGGACCAAGAAATATTGCAGACCCATAATTTAGAGCTAACTGGGCAATCACATCAGACTATGGAGGTAATAACTTGAAAATGTTCCTATTGAGTACCTTGACACACGAAGAATTTTTAGTTTGTTTTAGACTTAGGATACGTTCCTTCAATGAACCAGTTATTATAACTGTTGTTCAGAAAAAACACTTGCAGAAAACAAACTACATATTAAATCTGCACACAAAATCCACTCAACTGCTTTAAGTTGCTGTGGAAATGTTGCTTTTTTTGATTTCTACTTCCATCTAGTGGTAGAATGGTAAAATAACCAGATGCAGATAGCATAAAAACCAATTTGGACAGGCCGTGTTTACTAAACTCCGTGTTCTATTGTGTTTTCATTCCACCATGTTTTAGCATGTGAACATTTATGTATGAATTAGAATGAAATATTAAAGAAGATGTCTGATGCTTTTCTTCATGTCTCAACAGACTTTTCCAATTGCTCCAATAACTTTTAACATGTTTCAGATTCATATCTGAATGACAGATTGTAGACTGGTAGGAACGGGTATACTAAAAGTTACTTTGATAATTTATGCCATACATTACTGTTCTAAACTGCAGAAGGATCAAGCCCCAAAAGTTTCAAGAATGAATGTACCCCAGTATTTAACAGAAACTCAAAAAACAGGTGACTTCTGCTGTTTAACTAAAACTTTTGCTTAATGTGAGATTATTTCAGTGCAATATGCATCACTAAATATCATGCATTTGCTTCTATTTGGTTTCACACTAAGTTCTACAATTATGTGATGGCAGCAAGAGGATCAGAAGGTCTATGCAGTGTTGGCTGTCATTTAGAATTGAGGTATCCCTGAGCTTGAAAAGCCAAGAGGTTTTAGTCCCAATATTACCTTGCCTTTCTGCAGAAAATATTTTTCCCATCCTTTAGTCAGTTCAACTTTTGCATGCACCGTTTTGATTTCCCTCTTTGATAGTGACTTCCTATACTCAATTCCAAATGTTGTAAATTAACGAAAAACTAAAGCTATAATTATCTGAAGCTCCTTAAAATGAAGCTCCCTGAATTATTTTTTATATTATTCATATTATTATTTTATTCAGATTGACTGCCTTCACAAATCTTCCAATTCAGTAGGCACTCAAAAGTACAATTTGAATCACGCCGTTTGTTACTCAGTGGTAACAGTATTAATTCTGTCTTAAATGTAATTCCCTCCTCTTTAAAAAAAAATAAAAATCTGTGCTAATTACCTCCAATGAGCACACAAAGCAATGGGTAAGTTTGGGAGGAGCATAAAGTCCCCATTTCAGTGAATACGATGACACTGCAACCAGTATTCTGCTATTTCAAGCAGAGTACAATCAATACAAGACACTGATAATAAGCCATTTCAGATTATTCTGCATCCTAGAAATCAGGACCCTTTTTAATGTTTGTTACACCTGTTGGCATACACTGTTCTCACAGCACAGTGAGTAACAAAAATTTCCAAGTAGTGTGACCCTCTTATCTTTTAAAATTATAATGTAAATTATTTCCCTGCCAGCCAAGACTACTCTGCAACATTAAATATTCCATCAATTACTGAAGATTTTTTTTTTTGTGGAATAGATCATGCTGAATTAAATAGCAATGGCAAGGCCTATCAGATATTGCAGTATATTAGTATTATAATTAGCCAAAACAATCTCATACCCTTCTTCTGTTTTCACCTTCTTCCTGCCTTTGTCGTTTTCTTTTCTCTACAAATTTAAAAAAAAATTGTCTGAGCTCCATACAAGAAAAATCATTACCAGTATTTTTTTTAAACAAACAATAAAGATCCAAAGTTAACTAGCAAGTATTCTTATTGAAATAGATGGCTCATACAATTAAATTAAAACAAAGACAAAGCTGCTTGTCTATCATTATGGAGCTTCCCATTAAAATCAATTCATCACAATGATATCATGATGATATCTTGGGTCAAGGTATAACATTTGGATACCACTGGGAAAGCAAAAAAAAAAACCTCTTAGAAATAGCTGGAAAAAGCTTCATGTTAAGAAGAAACCTGAGCTGAAGTTTGGCAAGGCCCAAAATATGACCCAAATACTTTGTATCCTTATATGCTATTAAGCTGGAAGTGTAACATCACAGTATCAAAGAAATAGTAACATTGTATTTAAAGGAATGACAGACAGTCCTTTCTCAAAAAAAAAAAAAATACTACTACTCTAAGTAAATCTAGGGTGGGTTTTTTTCATAAACTATGAAAGGAGAATGAAAATATTACATAATATAACATTGTATCCAGAGATTTTAATTTCTAAACAATCACTGAAGAACCACAACAGCTTTTAACAACTTTCAAGAAACACTTTCAATAAAAACTAACATAAAAAAAATTAAAAAGCTTTCCAAAACAGGAGATAATTACTGCCCTACAGAACGTGCTTTGTGTGATAAAACAGTTAGTTGAAACAGCAAAAAATCCTTAAGAAAATGACAGAATTTGGGCAGCTCACTCGACACACTTACACAAAGAAAGATTAAAATGAGTTTGTTGATGATAAAGACAATTTAAGTGCCAACTATCCTTTATGACAGATTACACAAGCACCTGCTTGCATACTATTAGATCAGTAATGACTTCAGACGAGCACCACTTAACTGAACTGTAAAATATGTAGAAATATCCGAAATTCAGATACTGGATGAGTAAAGCTGATACTTCACCTCAGACGTGAACCAAGTCCAGCACTGTTTATATAGCAACCACAATGCTGTAAATCTATTGCATTTTGTGCAGTAGACTGCCTCAGTACAGTTTTAAAAGTACTGACAAGCTATATGCTTTTTTTTTGGTAACATTTCAGACAAGTTTAACACAATAACATACTATATTTTGCAGGAAGACTACAATAAAGGACCTAACTTACCTCTTTTGATTAGCTCTTTTCCTTCATCAATCAAATCAGAGGTCATTTCACTATCCCCCATGAACTGCTGGAATCCCAGAAGATTCAAACAACGAGTTCCTAAACTGGTAAAAGCAGAAGGAGAAGCAATTTTCTTTGTTAATTTACAATGAGTAGTTTAGATTTATTACACTGCAAAATGTAAAACAAATTGTTCGGAAATTTTGGACAATGCAAGTGAAAAAGCAATATAGGAGATAAGATCATTATACTAGCTGAGAAATCAGAAAATTCAGAACAGTGACATGTTCCTAAAGCCAACTGAAAGCGATGGAATAACCCTATTCAAAGAGAGAGCTAAAACTGTTTATAGTCTGAGAGTAGTGCATATGATTTAAGATAAGGCAAGTGCTTGAAATGTTCTCAGATATAACAGAATTTATGCCTATGATATTTCATTCAATCTTTGCCAGAAAACAATATTATAAAAATTCTGCCTATTATGATTTCTGTGGTTTTGAAACAGTAATAACATAGGAAAGCCACATTCCTCTCAGGTTTTATTCAGGAGAAACGTGTGCCATGCTCTTAAGCTGCTAAGCTTGCTCCATCTTTTTTAAGCTAGTCCTGGAACTAGATACCATGAAACCACTTCCACCTTTTCAACTTCACATCAGAGAACACAACTGCTGTTTTTATCACTGTTTTCCTCTCTCCAAACTGGAGCGTCAACATAATGTTCAAAGTTACCTTCATTGTATATTTATACTGAAAAGTTTTTTCTTGTATTATCTGAACTTTTAAGACTGACGGGTTACACAAGGGAGACAGCTTTCCTTGACAGATTTTAGTTAAGCATTGTTTTGTATGTGTTTGAATTATTAGAGGGCATAAAAGTTCAAGCAAAGCAACTTCCTCTCCTTTAGCTTCTTTTCTTCCTTTTCACTATGGCATTCAAGACCCAGGATTACCATGGACAAGATGCCACACAAAGTATTTTCTTGTCACTGGCTCTCCTGTTTGCTTTTCGTGGGGTTCTTTTGCCTCCACTACTACTTTTGTCACCTAACCCAAAGGTAAGCAGGGAAAACTTAGGACTGGATCCTTGTTGTCTTACTATCTATGGATGTGCACAGGGTATTGATGGACATTCAAGGCATTTAACTACATTGTACATGACTAAAAACACAGACATTGCTTCTGACTGAGTAGTAATGCAAAGTTGAAGAAGTGAACGTAAATGTAACTGAGCAACATCAGATTCCAAGTATCTCATCCCTTACAGTAGTCAAAAGCAGACATTTTGAAATGTAAGGATAAAGCAAGCATGTAACAGTATTTTCTGCGATTACCCTTCCAGCGTCCAACAAATTGTGGCTTAGGGAAACGAGACCAAATGATTTAAAAACACTATGCTTTCAAGCTGAAGTCTGGTGATGGATCAGAAATTTGTTATGAGTCTGTCAGAAAGTTCATTACCTAAAGTTTCTGCTAATGCTTCTTAGTTTACTGGAAAATCTTACTGAAAACACACCTTCCTCGTGGTAATTTTAATCTCAAAAGCAGAATCTAATGTTTGTGGGCTCCAAAGTTTGAACAGATCAGACCTCAAAATCTAGGCATGAAGTGTAACGGAGAAAAAAAACTCACAACTTAGTTATGAGTTAACGCAATCTTCTTAAAATGTACACATCTCACATATGTACATAGCGATTTATTGTTTTAGTTTTTGCATTTTTATTACTATGTCACAACTCAACTGCTGGAAAAGAAGTGAATGTGTTCCTGATTGCTGAAACTAGTATTAATAATGTGAAGAAACATGGAGGATCTGTCTTGCAAATCACTCACCTGAAGTATGTGGCAATACAGAGGATGACAACAAGCATTGGGTAATATATATAGAACCCATCTGCAATGAAAGTCAGCACTCTCATGGATCCCATTATCTGGAAAAAAAAATCCACAAGAATAAGCCCTAATCAGCTATATTCCATATATATCCATACAGACTGTGCCATCTCACTGTTTTCAGTCCACAACATTCAAACATACAATCCTTTACACTTACTGAAACATAGGTAAGCGTTACCGTTACAGATCCGATTCAGACAGTTGATCTCAAACGCCCAGATAAAAAGGTCACCTCCAACAGTGTATCCACTTTGAGGTTTCTAAGACACTAGATCTTGTTGTCTCACCTAATCCAGAGCCAGTTCAAATCTGGTGGATCTTTTCATCTGCTTGTGAAACGAGTCTCTGGACAACACTAAGAATCTACTTGCTAACAACAAAGATGTGAGATGTAACATGCTGTCCTACAGAAAGTGGTTGTTCAGTAAACTCAAATTCACTGATTTTCAGTAGCAAATTAGGTTTGCTTCCAGTCTATAAAGATGACCCATACACTACAGAAAGTGGAAGCTAAAGCTATTAGGAAGTAAAGAACAGTCTGAACTCTTCAACATAATACTTTACTTTCTTAGGATAAAGAGACCAAACAGAAAAATTGAACTATTGATGACTCCTGTGTAGCTAGCAGTCACTAGCTAGCAGCAACTCCTGGTATATAAGTAAGTACTTCTAGCCCTGTTTAGTACTGGTGAAAAGATCTGAATCTTACTATAAGAAGTATTTAACAATACTTTGCCTATTCTCCAAACCAAATAGATGCCTCAGAACCACATTTTGTATACTTACAGATGTATAAGCAGTTGGCTGAGTGTTTTTGTGAGAGATTGTTGAATCCATATGGGTCAATCCCAAAAAGTTCAAGCATAACGGTGGAGTAAGACGGCAAAATAACCTGCACAAATGCAAGAGGCAACAGCATTTAAAACAATTTCTTGCACTAAAATTATTAAGAAATCATAGAATCACCTAGGTTGGAAGGGACCTTTAAGATCAAGTCCAACCATCAACCTAACACAGACAAAACCACCACTAAACCATGTCCCTCAGCACCACATCTACCCATCTTTTAAATACCTCCAGGGATGGTGATTCCACCACTTCCCTGGGCAGCCAGTTCCAATGCTTGACAACCCTTTCAGTGAAGAATTTTTTCCTAATATCCAATCTAAACCTCCCCTGGCACAACTTGAGGCCATTTCCTCTTGTCCCATCGTTTGTTACTAGGGAGAAGAGACCGACCCCCACCTCGCTACAACCTCCTTTCAGGTAGTTGTGGAGAGCGATAAGGTCTCCCCTCAGCCTCCTTCTCTCCAGCCTAAACAACCCCAGTTCCCTCAGCCGCGCCTCATTAGACTTGTTCTTTAGACCTTTCACCAGAGTTGTTGCCCTTCTCTGGACACGCTCCAGAATCTCAATGTCTTTCCTGTAGTGAGGGGCCCAAAACTGAACACAGTATTCGAGTGGGGCCTCATCAGTGCCGAGTACAGGGGGACAATCAGTTCCTGAGTCCTGCTCACCACTCTATTTCTGGTACAGGCCAGGATGTTCTTGGCCTTCTTGGCCATGTGAACACACTGCTGGCTCACATTCAGCCTGCTGTCGACCAACAGCCCCAGGTCATAACTGGACGTATCACAGAATCATGATGTACAGCTCACGAGGATTCATATCCATACGATTTTAAGTGAAAGAATATAAATGGAAGTTTCATGGACATTTTCAATTGAGTATTTGACAGAAAATCTGCAAAATACATGCCACATACTCACATGCCACTAAAAAGGAGACTGTACGCATCCGTCTGATGATGTGAAGCTAAGTAATAATAGTTAAATACACGGATCCTGAAGACAGTAGAGTAAACACAGATACTTAGGAAAAAGATGGTGAGAAAACAGGCCATCTGGAGAAAAAAAAAAAAGTTATTTGAATGTAGGACTCTACTAAAGGTTTTAATGCATTCCGTACATAGTCTGTGCATGCAACAGGTTGACTGTAGTCTTAATTTTTCATTTTGAGATGTGATAATAACACCAGCTCTGAGAGGAGTTTTGGGGGGGGGGTTTTGACTAATTTAAATTGAGAATGATACTTCTAACATTCTGCACTTCATATAAGCGAACACAACTGACCCTAGGAACATTTTATTCTACTTCTTTTTGTTATGTAAGTGAAATTGCTGTAATTGCCTCAATAATTACTATGACTGATTTGACATTTATTCCCACAAAAGCTAACAAAAACAAGTGTCTTCAATGCAACTTATTTTGTTAGCATACTGGAATTTTTCAGCCCAGTTCCTTTACTGATAAATTTGTACATGCAGATGCTAGCCACACATGTGACTGCTTTCTGGTCAGGAGCAAATTCCTGTTAAGGAAAGAGAGGTCACACACATGGTTGATTAGACACAAAGTCTAAACACCTAAGCTAATGTTTCATGAATTACTCTACACATAATATTCAGCTCAACTGGGTCACACCTCAGCCCATATTAGAGAGTTGTAAGAAGTGGAAGAAGGCAGACTCCCTCCAGAGAAACAAAGTTTGGTATTATATACCTTAGAGACCTTCTGAAAGTTGACAGATTATTTAGAGACTGATTTTTAAATCAATCTGGTCTACTAATATTGTAATAACAATCTACCTGACAAGATTTTTGTTGAGTGATTATCTCAAACTTACCTCTATGTATATATAATTATATGTCTTTTCTGCCAGCTGTATGAAAACTGCAAATAGTGATAAAACTGGCTTTGTGCTGAAAAATGTGCACTCTGACCACACAACAATTACAGAGAACGTGGCCAGAACAACTGCAAGCACCCTGTAAAACCATGGTCGTAGGAGACATTCCCAGTACCACTCTGGAAAAAACAAACACACACATATCCGGAACGGGTTAGTGAAAATTACACAACCAGAAATGGAACTCCCTCACAAAAACTATGAACTTCTTGCATGCACACCCTTAAAATCAAGGCTGGAATCTGTGGGGTCACACACTGAATTTCAAGGCTTTTCCAATGCGTAGCTATCTGGCTCAGCCCTAAGGAATCATAGGCACAACTGGGGAAAACTGGGTGGGATCTGGGAGGCAAATTTTGCAAATGGATTGGGAGGGTGGGGGCATAGAACAAAACTCTTCACTTTTGGCCCAGATACTATAGGTGATCTGCTTTTTCTTTGTTCCTCTGTCACTGTCTCAGAAACAACACTTAGGCTGTAAAATCGTATTGTCCTACCCTGGAAATAACTCATTGCTAGTGCACAACAAACTAGAAGTTAAAAGATGATTAGGAGAAGACACTTTCTAAAAAGATGCACAAGAAGCTGCATGTCCTAATGTTTGGTACAGGACAGACGAAGAGTCATTTCTCTTTGCTTTACTGGAAAAGCAGTGCCACCTCAATAATATCGCACAAATGTAGAAGGTAGCCATGATCCAATAATTTAAAGTTCCTATTTTTTTTTCTTCTTCTAAGGCTGCAAAGTTTGCTATTGCTATTACAACATGTAACTGCTAGTAAATGTGTAAAAAAAAAAAATTTAAGCTTATGGTCAAGAGCATAAATCAATACCTGATGGCTATGCCATTACATAATGCATTAAGATGTGCTTGTTTCCCTCTACTGTAACTGAACTTTTTACATAGAACGATCAGTTCTTCTTACAAAATGGTACCAATTATTCCTTTGCACATTCAAAATCTGCATGACAGCACCTACCAACAGTTGGCGTGTAGAAATACTGAATAATTTTGTTCTCTGGTTCCTGGGAATGAAAGGTATGAACAAACTGTCGAGTTGCACTGGTTTCATTTTTTGCCACATCTTCTAGGTAAAATGCTTGTTCTAAAAGAATTTGCCACTGGACCTGGGTACGACGGTGTCTCTGTACTGAATAGATTACCTATAATAAATTCCAAGAAATTAGGGTTAAAACATACTTGTTTCAAGAAACAAGCGAAAAGCTTTGCAAAATCCCATCAAAATGTCTGCATTAGAGAACTGCAAAGCTTAATTCTGCGTACTCACAAAAGCAGTTAATTCTCTAAACGTACAAAACATAAGAGGACTACATACATGATTTCCAAGTTTTGCAGTTCTTTCATCACAGTTTATCTGTAGCAATAACAGCCTACTTTTTCCAACATCCCACTTTACTTTGGCATCTTAGTGAATACTAAGCTTTTACTACAATTTCTTTTTTAGAATGCACTGCCAATCAACCATTACAAGGCTTATCCCTGTACAGTTAAAACACTGTCAAGATATAAAGCAACAAGAACACTTTTTACACATCCAGAAATTGGATCTGGACATCACTTGGGATATTAAACTTCTATATTTTCTTCCACATTTTTTTTCACTGAGAAAAGTTTAAGTAGTGGTCCCAAAACCCACTGTAATCAGCAATTCAGGTAAAGTGCATTGAAAAATCTTTGTTTGACTAGCATTTATTCTTGTTACGTCAGCGTAAGTGAAGCATTCTCTCTTTCCTTAATATACCTGCTTGTGAAGTTTGACCAAACTTTTTTCACTTGGATAACTGTTCTGTCTTTCATCAAAATCTTCATAATCGTCCATGTTCCTACCCATTCTTTCCTGGTACTCAGTAGGACACTGGAAGTAAAAGGGAAAATTAAGTGGAAGATGAAGGAGTAGCAAGTGCTCTTTGTTAATTATTTGTAAATGTTTGCGGCATTTCATGCAACTGAAAAGCTCACTCTAAGTGTAGGTTTTTTTGTTTCTAAAATACTATGTATATCAAAATACAGCAGATAATTATATTCATCATAAGACAGCATTCCACAACAAATTTCAACTCCAAGTCTCCTCAAAAACCCAGAAGATGCCAATCAGAGATTTTATGTTATGGGGAATAGAAAATAATGTACAAGTATTCAGTAAGTGCAGGAAACGCCCCCTCCCAAATTGAACAATTATGGCTGAAGACGAATAATTTGTTACCTTTTTCAGTATTGTATCAACACATTTTCTCAAAGGGTGGTTATACTTGATACTCTCGCTTACTTTACGGACTTCCTGTTGAGGGGAGGGGAAAAAAAAAAAAAAAAAAAAAAAAGTTTTTTTTTTAAATAAAATAAAA
>VYXH01008255.1:144611-157886 GCA_013397275.1 Burhinus bistriatus | reverse complement strand
AAAAATGGGGACAGGCTTTTTAGCAGGGCCTGTTGCAACAGTACAAAGGGTAATAGCTTTAAACTAAAAGAAGAAAGATTTAGACTAGATCTCAGGAAGAAATTTTTTACTGTGAGGGTGGTGAAACACTGGTCCAGGTTGCCCAGAGAGGTTGTAAATGCCCCATCCCTGGAAACACTCAAAGTCAGGCTGGATGAGGCTGTGAGCAACCTGATCTAGTTGAAGATGTCTCTGCTCATTGGAGGGGGGGTTGGACTACATGACCTTTAAAGGTCCCTTCCAACCCAACCCAAACTATTCTATGACTCTATGACTTTCCAGTTCACTCTGCAATGTTACTCATTAGTGACCAATATTATTCCAAAAGGGTATCAAGTTGCCAAGTTCTTTGCATCAGGGATTATCTCTCTTTTGATTTTTACACAGGATCAAGTGTCATCAAGTGGCACACTATGATGATTTTCTTAATATACTGATATTTCAGAGTAGCTTCATGCAATTTATGTTTTTTTGTCTCAAGTGCCCAACACCAGGAAATTCTGAGATGACTAACAGCAGCCTTCAGTTATTTCATAGCAAGAGGTAGTTACCTACCTCCATAATATCCTCTAAATTCTCCTCTGCATCTGCTTTTTCAGTCATCAGTTTGGCAGCTTTGAAATAGGTCTTCATGAGTAGATAACCTCTCTTGGCCCCATTCCAGTGAGAACGAGGAATTTCCACCAAACCATAACCCAAAAGCAACACAAGAAGAAAGAGACCCCATGTGTTTGCAGCAGCTATCCCAATAGTCTGGAGTTGGTTCCTAAGGAAAAAAAACAATACCACAAACAAAAAAAAGAAAAAACAAAGAAACAAACAACATCCTCCTACCCCACTCACAAGAGAGCAACCTTGAAGTATCTATGCACCAATACAGCTTTCAAGTTTACAGGAACAGACTTAGCATCATCTGTAATTCTCGTCCAGGGCCAGTCTGCTACTTGGCCATATTAAAGCTGCCACGATTTTTCTGTATCTCCCCATGTGTCTCCCCTCTCTGGAGAAGACAAAAAATCTTTGTTCTCAAAGGAGTATGTTCCTTTAGGAAACAAGATGAACTTAGAAAACCTACTGAAAGTGAGGTACATGAAAGTGTTTACCACTGTATCTAGTATGGAAGATCATTAACAATGTTATAAATACCAATTATTTTAACTTATGGCCTTTAAATAGAATCTACAGTAGACAGAAGTGCTACACAGGAAATACTGACACAGACTTTTTGAAAGATGTTATTCTGAAAACACTGAGAAAGTTTCTGCACAAACTTTGCAAATGCATTTGTAGGGAGGAAAAAAAACCCATTGCAAATCTAAGGGCTTTCCTCTGGCTTAAATACCAGACAACCAAAAGACAAATCTCTACAGTCAGAGAACCCCTTTCCATAAAAATGTTAAGAAAACTTTCCAATTGCCTAGCAAAAATCAGATCAACTAAAACTGTTTTTTTAAAAAAGACCCATTTTATCTACAGAAGAGATTACCTGTGACAATTTCGTAAGAACTCATGCAAGTGCTTACAATGTTATTCTTACCATTGTAAATTGAAGTTTGGGTTTACAGCCACATATATTAAAAATGCTCCAAAAATCAGCAAGTAAGTGCCATAATAGATTGCATTCTCAATCAATGCAGTTTTAATCTTTCCAGTAATGGAGAACCCTCCTGATCTAGCATATGACTGCATGAAAGGTAGCAGAATCCTAGGAGGAAAGCAAACAAAACCAAACCACATCAGCCAAAAAACCTTCCAAAAAACCAACCAAACAGAAACCCCCCAAAAAAGCCAAAACAAAAAACAAGGTAGTTTAGTAGCGGCAAGATACCAAGACTGGGGTGTTTAAGCTAAAGACTCCCAAGCTTCTAACAAAACTAGCTAGTTACATGTTTTTATTCTAGATGTACTGGTCTGATGGCAAACCTTAAACAAGCTGCAGATAAAATCAATACAGTTAGCTTTACCATGAAAAATGTATGTTAATCAAGAACTCACTACCAACCCTGACATTCCTGACTGAGCTACAAAAAAATAATTATTTGATGATAGGTTGGCCAGAAACTACACATGAATCTAACCCAAAAGCACAGACAACCTGTTTGCTGTAGCTATATCTATACCCTTATATAGTATATCCAATAAAACCAAATAATTTACATTACTCAAAAATTACCCAACTTATTCATGGAATTATTCTGTTGTCCTGTTGCCTAAAACCCATTCTTTTCAGACAATCTATTCATAAACAAGTCTATGTGTAAATTGCTCAGTTTCAACTATAAAAATGAAACAACAGTAAATGGCTGCCACCTGAAAAAGGAGAAGAAAAAAAAAAATGTGCTCAATTCAGTACAGTAATTATTAGAGAAGTTTCACTGCTAGCAAATAATGTATGATTAGATAGCTCTGTGGAACAGAGCATGCTATGACTGTTAAGATGTTGCACTTCGAAATTATACCTATATCATAGCCTTACTTACCATGTTAAAAACTGCGATGTCCAATATACAACACGCCAGAAAATTGGCATAATTCCATTAGGAATATAACTCCATGGCTTGAAACACTTTTGCTTGCTGCAACAATGTAAAGAAGCTTATTGTTAGTTGTAGGGCGAAAAGTATAAAAACCATTTTCTATGAATTCCCCTATCTAGAAAGGTCTTTGAAAACAGCACGGGTAATACACTACTATTTGAGTAAATAGTCAACCATCAACTATCTCAGAAGAAAATAAACTGAATCATCACTTAAAAATATGTATCATTCTCCTCACCACAAATAACATATCTGGACAAGACAGCTTTCTTAGAGAATAAAAGAGTAGCTCAAAAACTGAAGAGAAATAAGCAATTAAGCAATTTAAGGCTAAAATTTTTCTTTTTGTGCAGGAATTACTTTCTTCATGTAAAGAAAAAAAAAACATTTCTGTAGACAGAAGACCATTCAGCTTTAGTTAGTGCAGAAGGTTTTTAAAAAATATCTAGGGACCCCATCACCTAGGTCTACTATGTAGAGCATTTAGTGGTAAAAAACGTGTATTCGATGTTTCTTCTGTCACCCAGCTGGATTTAGTCAGGCTTATATAAACTTTGACTTCTCGAGCTGATACTTTTCTGACAGGTAGCGTTCTCTTCAGAAGATCAGAAAAGCCATGAGAGCCTTTTAGTAAAAAAAGAGCAAAAGACAAAGTGCCCATCCACACTAAGACACTTTGGGTTTTTTTCCCCACACCTGTCTGGGTAATGAAGCAATGATGAGTCAAGGGGCAATGCAGTCAATTTAGTAGGAGTATCTATTGAGAAATAATTGGTGTTTTCTGGGGTCAAACTAGTTAAGCCTGAGTTGTAAGTTTTTATGTACACAGCCTAAATATTCTCAAAACTATCAAATTACCATAGAATGACAGCTAGTTTGACTAAAGGTTTCAAACAAAGTTTCAGATCTAAGTTGCACCAACACAGCATCTGCTCAATTACTACTTAAGTTGATATTTCTATTTGATATATTCAAGTCATATACTATAGTCCAACATCCATCAGCATGTTCTGAAACTACAGGTAAACTGAAATAGTTTTCTAATTGTGTATTTACCTAACTATGTTTAATAACATACACTGCGTGGTCTTAAATAAAGGGTAAAATATTGTGCCACTAAGTCTGCCATTTACTGTTCTTACATGGATATACAACATGCAGATAGTCTCCGCTCTGGGGCAACAAAACTGGCAATATGTTGCATGGATGTATTAAACAACATCTTAAATGCTCTTACAGATAACTACACTGCACACATCTACAAGATGTGGAAATCACCAACAGAGGCTAAAGAATGAGCAGCCATGGAAAGAGCCCACATTTGCTTACATTCCCCGTGTTTTAGGGGTTACATTCTTCCTGCCAGAAGACAGTGAGCAGGCTATTGTTACTTTGGTAGAATATAGTACTCTCCAGATAACATCAATTACTATACATATGCAATCATAATAAGCAATTAAATATGCTGCTTATATATAATACAAGCCTCTTAATTTCAGTCATAAGGTATAAAATCAGATTTTCGGGTCTAAAGTCTTTAAAATTGTGAAAGATAAGCATTCACCGAGGTCTCTCTTCATAGAAAACCAAGGTTGCTTGAAAAGCTTAGTTCTACTGCTTTAACAACAAAATAGAAGAAATCTAGCATGAAACTTTTTAAAAAAAAAAAAAAAAGAGGAATATTTAGGTAATCAGTTAGAACTACTGTACAAAATACTACCAATAGATGCAGATGCACTTCTCTTCACGTCTTCCCTCACCTTCCTGTATACTTATAATCTTTAAATATCATACCACACGGATAACATTTGCTTCTTAGTCTTGAAAACACAGTACACACCTATCATTTAAAAAAGAAAATCATAAAATACTTCTTTAAAAACAGTCTAATAAAAGAAACATATAGCTTATACCTTGGAGCAAGAGTAACGTAAGAGCCATTACTTTCTGCAGGGCTGGAGTTAACAGCAAGTTTGCATCGATTATAAATAGTCTAGAAGACAATTAATTTTATATCAGTGATCAGAAAAAGGTAAAACATTTATTTAAAAATAGTAAGTCGCATTTTTAAAGACATTTCCTGTACTCCAGGTTTACATTTGGGAGCAATTATACTAATAAACCCTCAAAACAAAATGCAATCTGCAGGACAAGTAAATAAAGAACTGAAGTGTTTTTATGTTGCCTACACAGACAAAAAAAAATGTTGTATACAAACAATAAAATTTTTAAACATTTGAAATTATTTGTTATCTGCTGAGATCAACAAAAAATAAAATTAATTGTAAACACACACACTGTCATGCAAAATAGTAGCAAGTGTTTAGTTTAATAAGACAATATTTGGAAAATTTATTTGTTGTTTAAGCCACCATCTTCTGAAATTATGATTTAAAAAAATAACATACACATTTTATGCAACTAAGCAGAAAACCTCACAAGTTTCTTACCGTACTGACATCCAGAGGCAGTATAAATACAATAAGAAAGCAAAGATACCAAGCCAATAATGTTGCTATGATCACCAGCCTGTGCTGTTTCTTGAAGTCTCCATACCGATGAAGTAGGAATAAGGCCAGAAAAAAGACAAATACTATCTCAAGGCCCAACGCTGCACCACTCATTATTGAATGTTCACTCCAGCTACGCGAGGCAGCTCACTTAAGAAAGCAGATCAGAACTGTAAGACAAAAAGACATTTAATCACATTAAAATCTCTGGAGGATATTTACGCAGAAAAGAGTTGCTTAACAGACATTTTAAAACATATTAATAGACTTTTCTTATTTCATGACAAGAACTCTGATCAGATGAAGATTTTCATCAAGGTGCTTTAAAGTCCTCTGCAGAAATCAAAGTATCATGCCATTCCAACTTTGTCACTTCTAGCAACATATCAAGACAACTCCTTCTCAACTTCTTGATATACAATAGATCCAAAAGTCAAATTTCTGTCCCTGAATAAGAGTATAAGCCTAGCTTTTAAGTCCAGTATAAATTTCAAAAGAAAATCTATTCTGCTTTTATTTTTCTTTTAGAGAGAAATCAGCTGATTTGGACAAAGGGTTAAATGTTTAAATTAAATGTTTCTGGAAAGCTTGTTAATGGACTGTTCCTCAACTACGCATTTAAATTCTGTACTCAGAGTTAACAGAGCATAAAAATACAGCAAAGTATATGTTAGTCTACTTGTGATGTACCTCTTTTAGGTTTGAAATTTCATGTAATAAGAGGCAACATGTTAGCTAATTCATCTTAGTATTCCTCTTCTGTTCTTCAGAAAAACAAATGTCTCAATTCATTTGTTATTAGCCTTGCTATGATATATTTTTGCTTTGCTCATCCTTCTGGGTTTAGTTACTCTGTGTTATAGTCAGGATGGCTAGTAATGCCTAGAAAGTTCATACATCTTCATACAAGCATGCTATTACGCAAAGGGCCAGTGAGCTGCACAAATTTCACTGACTTGTTACATCATTAGTTAAAACTGCTCCTGACCTTTTTAATAAGCACCATTTTACCACAGGCACACATCTGAAAAAAAAAGTTTATTATTCTGGTCAGGTTGACTTGCTTCTCCATCAAGATTACCATTTCAGCTGGTTTGATTTCGCTGAAGTAGTTTTTGCTATGGCTTCCCCACTGTTGTATTTTCAGTGCTTTCACTTTTCACTCAAACTTTAGAGATTAAAAGAAAAGCTACTACTAAAATTTCCTTACATTTGCTTTTAAATCCCTTCATAATTTATTAAAGCGAACCATCTCCTTTACTAATCTCTCAGTATATTGCTTAAGCAGATCTATTATGTATAAGGGCACTAACCAGTGAAAATTGTGTTATTTTCACTAAAAAATTCCAAAGTTTGTTATGCCACTACTTCCTTGAGGACCCACAGAACAACTATTCTCTGATTTTTCCCTGAAGATTTGTTTCCCCTCATTTTGCTATTTAATCATGCTTAATTTCCAAATAGTGAGAGCAGTCTGTTTACTCCACAGCAGCTGTTATACACAGAGCATCCCATATTCTGAAAATAGCTCAAGTTACCTTGATATTTCTTATTGAAGATGCATACACTTACTTTTTATCTTCTGCATCTCATCTAACGTATTTCTCAAATTATTAGCATTTCTGCTAGGTCAAAACATGTAATCTGCCCTTAATCTGCCTGTACTACATTTTGGCTTGATCATTTGTAAATGCTGAAGGCAGGACACCTAACCTATTTCTCAATCACTTACTCTAAGCAGGTCCTTTTCTATTCTACTGTATTATTCTTGTTTCCTCAGAAAAAAGAGCCTTTTGTATGGACACTATAGTAGCTAATTCCACCAAAAAAAAGAACAGAAAAGAAACACTATATATCGACTTTATTAAGGCACTACACTATCTGACACACATAGCTTTGGGTGCCCATTATAGCCACACCTTACGCTATGTAAACAAAAAAATTATACAGCATACCCTCCATTAGCCACACCTATACAGTTTTTTACTAGAGTCACACCTAAAAAGCTGCTACCAAAACAGAAGGTGGAAAGTTTTTGTGCGAGGTGCTGCGCTCAGTTACTACCATGAGGGAACTTCCAAAAAGATTATAATCACTTACTGAATATGCTAAAATAGAGAGGGAATTGAGTCCTACCACAACTTAATTCACTTTCAAAGCCTAAAGCAACTTGGCAGTTATCAAAGTAAACGACATTTTTCTGTTCTTCACCTGGTTCCTACGTTAGTCTGAAAATACAAAAGGAAAGGCCTTTTGCAAGACTGCAACTGATGACAAATAAAGAGTTGTTTTGAAATAATGTATACACATTTTCAAAATTACAGTCAAAAATTTTTTGACAGAAACAACTTAAAACTAGTCCTCAGTAAAAATAGCTTAAACAGAAAAAAAATCCACAAGGTGAGAAATGCAATGCTTGAGAGGAACTCTTACTGTGAACTAAATCCTGCCTAAGACGACAGCCATGTTTGGGACACATGCTACTCGGATTATTTGTATCAGACCTTAAAATAAATTACTGCAGGCTATAAAGCCATGCCTTCCTGTAGCAAGCAGCATTTGCCTCTGAAGCTGGTTGTTAGCTCAAAGAAAGCTAAGTTCCTTATCCATAATTCTGCTGCTTCGTTTTATTTAGACAGGCTTCTCGCTATCAGCACATGGCTCCCTAGTACCAACTGGCTGAAATTCCTGAACCCCTGGAGAAAGTTCTCCTGGGATCAATAAACTAATTCGAGAGAGTTCTCTTGTACTCCACAACCTTCAACTGCTTAGAAGATGCTCCTATTAAGCAATGACAAAAAGTAATGACATTCCTAACTCTAAAGGGAAGAGTATCTACCGTCACGCTGTTTCTGGAGACTAAGTCAGCTACAGATTAATACAAGTAAGGTCAAAGGCTGAAACACTGGCACTGGCACTGCAACGTAACCAATTAAAGACAAGGACATATTCTTGCCCAGGCTTTGGATTTTCTTGCTTGTTTCAGACATGGACAAAATCAGTAAGTTTTTAATGTTGTGAACGGAAGAGTTTGGTTACGCCCAAATAGGATATACATTTCAAAACCCTGACATGAAATCGTCTAGAGTCCAAACCCAACTAATAATGCTTTGAAAGCACCATAAAGGGCTCAGTTCACACTTAATTCGCTTGGAGACTCTCTGTTATCAACAGTATTAAATTACCTTGCCAACCCAAAGACCAACCACACTCAAGATCATCTACATTACAAATGAACTAACTACTCTGCCTGGTACAGAAATACTCAAGTTACTAAATGAAACAGCAGAGAATGAAAAAACCCACACTTTCTTAGAGCTTTTTTATAGCATCAAATTTAACAACAAAGACACTCCAATACTATATTCTTAAAGAAGGGCTAAGAAGAGTAGAGCATATCTGTGAAGAAAGTACCTTGGCCTCACTGAAGTGGACTCCAATACCCCTTTAATCAGAAATCTCAGATCAGACTGTACCACAGTTTTAGTCTTTTCAAACTCTGCGGGAAAGCATTTTACCAGCAGATGGTTCATTCTGCAAACTAATGTAATTGGTGCCTCAACCCTTCCCGATCTGTCTGATATCACATTTTCTGCAGATTTCTCTTTGCTGCCCTTGACACTCTCCCCAGCTTCCCTACGTCCTTCTGCACTGTGCTGGAATTCAGGCAGTATCCCAACTAATGCCTGAGAAGGCCTGAACATTAAAAACATTGCTTCACGTGCCTTACCCAAAGGTATACATAGAAGTAGAACCTGCATGATGTTCCCTTCACATATTCAGCCTATTATGCCCTCCAAATTTTTTCCCTCTAAGAAACACAACACTGTTCTCTATCCTGTGTTTGTGTGGCTGATCCCTCCTGCTTAAGCACAGGCACAAAACTCTACTCATTTGTACCCTTTCCCCTCCCACAGGCTTCTGAATCTTCAAGACATTTTGATTTCCACTACCACACTCAAAAAAGTATACAATCTCTCCTAGCTTTGTGTCTTCTTAAGTTTTAATAATCACATTATTTCATTTTGGAAACTCTTTGTAAAAATACTGAAGAGTAGTTGACAAGAGACTGACCTCCTTAATCACAACTGTAGCTGTTCCCAACTGTTCTTCCCCAGAAAAACATCCTGAGAAACAGAATCAAAAGTCCTGTTAAAGACCAAATATAAGACATCAACTGAGCCTCTCATATACAGTAGGCCTATCGGTGGTGTAAATTAGGTTACTTCAACAATTTGTCCTTGACAAACTGATGCTGTCTTTTACTCAGCTATTATATTCTAGATGCTTACAAATAGCTTTTTGTTGAGAGACAGTAGTTGTTTAGCTTAAATAAGTAAGTTCTAATTAGAATAAATTACTTAGGGTTATAATATGGTGTGATGTATGCTGTTTGCTTAGCTTTACTTAGCATGAGTAGCTAGACTTGCTGAAGCCTTTAGGCTGCAATAGAGTCAATTTCCTCAGTAATTTTCCCAGCAGCTGGTACAGTGCTGTGTTTAGTCTTTTAGCACAAGCAAAATGTCGATACAACACTGATGTTTTAGCAGTGTTTTCTCTAAGGCTGGGACTTTTCAGTTCCCCATGTTCTGCCAGCCAGCACNGCTGCGAAGGGAGTGTGTATGTGACTCCTTGAATGGTGTGTGAATACTCAGGCAGCGGCTTCTCCTTTAATATTTTGTTCCAGAATTTTCTTCAGGAATTCAAAAGGAAGCAGACTAGTCTGCTAATCTGTAGTTCTCCCTTCAAAAATTAGTAATAAAGACAGTCACCATGCTTCTGGTTTTCATATCTTTGGTACCTCAGTCATTTTTAGACTACATCCTTTTTTTGTTGTTGTTCTCGAAGTATTCTCTGGTAAAGCTCATCAAACAGATTTGGAAAATTTATATTTCTTAGAAATCTTTGGATATTTCGGTTAAAACACTGGAAGAACCAAGCAGCTAGAGATTTCCTTGCCTTACCCTGAATTTTAAACACCATAATTAATTACATCTGGAAAAAAAAAAATGTCACCAAGAAATTTATCAAACTATGAAAGAGATATTTAAGACAGTAATGGACAAAACTGAATGACAGCCACAGCATACTGAAAGAAACATCTGTGTGACAGCAGCTCCCATCTCAAGCTGAACTCACAACTTGGTGGCAAGTATAAACTGAAACTGAAAGCTGCCATCTCCAGCAAAATATCAATGGCCAGTTCAACTATGACCTTTTGCATTTCTGGCAGGGAATAATTCCCTATTTCCTATGGAATTTCTTCCAGCACATTTCACTTGACAGAAGAAAGAGTATGCCACAACACCTGTAACAGGTTTCTGAAGCCTGCCCTACCCTGCAAAACTGTGCTGTCAAGAATCCTAAAGTAAGACTTCACTTTACAGACATGATTAAACCTTTTGGACTGACAGAACTGCCTCACACTAAGGGACCTTGTGACTTCATCTTTAAACAGCAAAATGGGCTAACTTCGCATTTCAGAAACCTTAAAAAGAGAACAAGAGGTCAAGTAACAATAAAAATAATGCCTTCTGCCAGTTTCATATCTAAGTCTGCTTAGTGTGTGTTGTCATGGTTTCTTCNCCCAGACCAAAAATCACCACTGGAATAAACGATGCATGAAAAGCACGTGACGGGCGGGTGTATAGATCACAAGGCTATAATTGCCCAAGGATTTCTTTGTTCAGTGTCCCTCTCTGGAGGCACCAAGCCCCGGTTGACTCTGCTGCCGTACCTTTCAATTAAATTATTTANATAATTAATTACATCTGGAAAAAAAAAAATGTCACCAAGAAATTTATCAAACTATGAAAGAGATATTTAAGACAGTAATGGACAAAACTGAATGACAGCCACAGCATACTGAAAGAAACATCTGTGTGACAGCAGCTCCCATCTCAAGCTGAACTCACAACTTGGTGGCAAGTATAAACTGAAACTGAAAGCTGCCATCTCCAGCAAAATATCAATGGCCAGTTCAACTATGACCTTTTGCATTTCTGGCAGGGAATAATTCCCTATTTCCTATGGAATTTCTTCCAGCACATTTCACTTGACAGAAGAAAGAGTATGCCACAACACCTGTAACAGGTTTCTGAAGCCTGCCCTACCCTGCAAAACTGTGCTGTCAAGAATCCTAAAGTAAGACTTCACTTTACAGACATGATTAAACCTTTTGGACTGACAGAACTGCCTCACACTAAGGGACCTTGTGACTTCATCTTTAAACAGCAAAATGGGCTAACTTCGCATTTCAGAAACCTTAAAAAGAGAACAAGAGGTCAAGTAACAATAAAAATAATGCCTTCTGCCAGTTTCATATCTAAGTCTGCTTAGTGTGTGTTGTCATGGTTTCTTCTTTTGTTTGGTTTGGGGTTTTTTGTTGGTTTTTAGTTGGGTTTTTGGTTTTGTGGTTTTTTTTTTTGTTGGGGGGGGTTGTTTGTTTGGTTTTTTTTATTTTTTAAACTTCATTATTACACATTGACCATTGCAACTTGGGGTAATAGTAGGTATTTATAAGCAGATAACAAACAGATGAAGAGCTTCTTAATCTCAACACACTGAGAAAACTACCTAAAGAAAGAAAATAGCCATGAACTGCCCAGGAAAACTGATGAGAGAAGTTATTTGATTGCACCATTTGGGAGAATAAACTCTGAGATGAATCAAGAAAATATAATTTGCATAGCTTTGTTTTTCTAAGAAACACTATTCAGTCTATGTACTGATTGATATTTTATTATTACCTGTAATTTCAACTATCTTGCCACGAAGAACAGATTTTATATTGACTAAACATTTAATTGCTTGTACATCAATATTTAGGGAATGTTAATGACAAGAACAAAATAATCCAATGACGCACTGACTCCATTTGAAATAGCAGTATTCCCTGATTTGGTGGGAGATTAGATTCTCCAAAGAAGCTCTAAATAAGAGATCAATGCTTTACCAAGGAATATAGAGATTTTTGTGTTCAAAAGCAAGCAGGAACCATCAGTATGAAACCAGAAGCAGCTTATTTGCTTTACGTGGTGCTGTGTTGTCCCCTGATAAAGGATATTAAGTACCACAGAGGCTGATGCCTTCATAGGGTTTAGGGGAACACTCTGGAAATAACACATTGAAGAAAACACCCTGCTTGGAGGAACTAAAATAGAATCAGATATAAAAGCTGTACAGTTGCAGTAGGAATTTAAAAAAGAGAACAGAAATTGCTACCTGGGCTGCCAGACTAATGTACTAACACAAAACAAGTATCAGTAAGGCAGTCAATTACATGATTACAACCCTAACATTGCATAAAGACAAACTTAAGACTATTTGGTAATTAAGAGCTTTTTAAAAAATAATTTTATTTTACCCCTTTCAGCAAATTCTTCTTTCAAATTCCCATGCATTAACAGAGAAAAGTGAAAAGATCGACAAAAATAAAATGGGCTGCTGAACAGGTTAAATATAATCAGCTTACTTTTTTAAACGAAAAAAATCACCACTCTTTCATTTGATTATCCACTCAAATAACGTTTTAAACAACTGTTCCATGACTTCAGTTAAAACTGGAAATGGTTAACAAAAATTCTTTTTTAAGGTTATATGAATGCCAATCTGAGTTACATCACTGCCTGTATCTGACGTAATAATTAAGTACGATTTGCCATGCATTCCATTACCATCTTCAATTTTATAGGCAAGTCTCTCCATTGTCATGCAGTAAACAAAGGACAGCATTTGCAAGCAAGTGGCTGACTAAGAGCAGAGTTGTGGGTGTGTTCAGAATTAGCCTTCCATCCCCACCAATTTCAAATCAAGTAGTTTGGAAAGAAACCATGAAAGCCTGGCATAAATCTGAAACACGGTGTGAAAACACTACAGAGCTTAAAGTAGCGTAGTTAAGGACAGGACCAGAATACACTGGCAGTCCCTCAATTTCAGGCCTTCATAGTGAAGGCACTTCCAAAACGCAGGAAAACCTTTCACCGTAAAATGTTACTGTCAGCGCGATTCTGGTCTCCCACGCCAGATACTGCCACTGCACATTAACGCCGATAAAGCTGATGACTGTATATCCATTGGCCTGTAAGGCGCACAGAATCAAAGTCTACAGGCGCTTAACAAACACCAACATGCACGCCTTAAACGTACGTGCTCGGGGTCCCTGAAGAAAGGGGGAAAATTAGGGGCAG
>VYXH01008255.1:96695-131608 GCA_013397275.1 Burhinus bistriatus | reverse complement strand
GGGGGCGGGGCGGGGGGGGGGGGGGGGGGGGGGGGCGGAATTTGTCCCAGCCATGTCTAAACAGTGGTGGTTTAAAGGACAGGGTGTTATCATCTAGCATTTAATAGACTGTGCTTAAAAACCTTGTACAGAATTGGGATAGTAGTATGGCTTTAGCTAGAAGCAATAGTCCTGAACTTGTTTATTTACCAGGTTCAGTGTCAGAAGAGAACAAACGTTTCTATTCCAGGTCTCTATTGGTTATGATGGCAGCAGACACAGTGGAAGTCCTCTGGGTAAGGTGAACCACTGACCTTTTCCTAACTGAAAGTTATTTGCTAGCTCCAAGCAATCCATACCAAAAACTGCTACATAGATAAGTATAGATAGGTAAATAAGCATTTTACCTAAAGCAGGAAGGCTTAGAAACCGTTATTTAAAACAAGCTGCACAGTAAGAAGCAGCTGAACACATGAAACACTTTTGAAAGAAGGCACAGGACAGCTTCATGTATCTATTAATTTTTATTACATAATGTATAAACACCACTTTTTTTAAAAAAAAAAAAGGCAAAAAATGACAGGTCTAGTTTAGCAGAACACAGTGTGGACTGGCACTACATGAAAAGACCACAGATTTGATTCAGCAGGTAGAAGAGGTGCAGAGTTCACTGCCAGTCCTGGCAGACTACATCAGTGTTAAACCAATATTCAGTCCTGCCACAGAATACTGTCTACCAGGTAAGTTGTCTGTACTGTAATCCCCTGTAATAAAGGATCCTTAAAAAGGATTCTACATTTTTTTTAATAAAAAAAGGTAGCTGCTTACTGTTTATCTATTATAGATCTCCAAATCATCCTAGTTATGTAAATCAAGCATTCACCAGTAAATGCTTCAACAGAAGTGCAACTAAATACAGCCAAAACCAGTAGAGGCCACTCATGAGTAGGTCAGGTTTCCATTTAGCTAAGTAAGTTAGGAATTTGGCTGTGAAATCTCTTACTGAGCCCTAAACCAGATCGTACTTTGGATCTGTAGGGCCTGAAAACATTGCCTTAGTCTCAGCATTCATAAGGAATGACAGGCATATTTAAGAGGTATGCACCCTGATCAGACTAATCAATATTCATTAAAACATGACAGCACAGAAATGTCTCTAAATAAGTAGGGGACAGGGTTTCTGCTGTGAATTTGTCTATGTAGGTATTCAAGGACACTTTCAGTACCTAAACCTCTTATCTAACGCAGTAGTAAAATCCTAAGAATTCGTAAATTAGTGTTAATGGCATTGGTGGGTTGTGGGGGTTTTTTTTGATTCTTAACAGCATATTGACTAGTGTACTAGACAGAGGCACATAAACCATCTTTAACTAGTTACAGATGGATTAACTAAAACACCCTAGCCTCTGTGCAGCCAGCTTTCTAAAGAAAGATTAGTCTTTTGCATCTTTACCTTTAGACCAGTTTGCAGATTATTTTAGAGCTTTACTCTGATAGTTCCTGCACTTGCCAAGTTTTGAAAGAGTATTTGGCTACTTTGATTGTCCCTTTCTAGTCTGCAATCCTGGTAAGTCAAGAAGGTAGTGTAAGTAACTCAATCTACAGCACACTCCTGAAATGTACACAGTGATAGCTTATTCAAAAAGCTCCATCAGTATCACATTTTCCTAGCATTGAATGGTCTGGTCAAATCAATTTCCTTTAAATTCTGGTTTAGAGTGAATACAAACACTTCAGTAGTAGAAGGAAAAAAATCCCTTATCCACTTCCTCCACCTATAAAGATCAGTTTACATACACTAATTGGCCACAGTGGAGAACATTTCCATTAGACCTGAGAACATCCATTACAGAAGTCTCTTAATTCAAAAGTAGTTTGAAGAAAACTCACTTTTGGAAATAGATCTGTAGTAGACAGGACAAAACATTTGTTTCAAGTCACGTAGCGGAAGAGTTCCTGCTGTAGGAGCCTTCATTTTGTCAAATTCTGCCCTCTCATCTATGCAATTAATCAGCACAGACTTTCGAAGGCAGTCATAGTTCACAGTTTCTCTAAAACATTATCTAAAAAGTCACTTCTATAATCAGAGCTTTTTTCCTATTATCAACTTCTTCACCTAACGCATGATCAGAGGCATGTAAAATTAAAATTAATTTGTTGCCAATTAAATATCAGTAGAATTCAGCATAGGATTGGAAATCTAAACTTTCTGGGTAAGTTAAAAACACAAACTTGGAAAACTGGGACACACACAGGTATTAACTTGTACTCCAACTACTAGCACGCAGCACATGTGATAAAGAAACTCAGAACCTAAAATTCCAAACCATTCAACTTAATAAGGACAAATATCTTTCTTAGTGATAGCCACCTACAAACACTACTGTGACTGAACACCTGCTAGCCAGCTAATCCATTCAGTGAAGGAGCAAGTGTATCTTACCTTCAACATGTTTCCTGTAGTTTGTATATTCCTCTTAAAGGGCTAAACAAAACCCTTGGGTTTCAAGTCCCTCTCTAGCCAAAGAGAAAAGGTAAGAGCTACCTCATTCAGGATGTGATTAAACCAGACTTTCACTTCTCATGTAAATCTACAAAGTAGAAAAAATACTGGAAGAGAAAAAAAAAAAATTGTGACAATTTGTATGAAACTACAAAGTTGTAAAATTTTTGAAAAAACATAAAAAAGGTTTAATTTCTATTAAAGCAACATCAGGATTTACCAAAATCTATATATCCTTGCATGAAATTGCTAGATTGACAGTCAATATTTCTACAAAAGTATATATATGAAGGCGTTTAGTTTCATCAGTCCCAGACTCTTACTAAAAAACTGTACATCTGAATATTTAATGCTACTGACTTAATACTTGAACCCATCTACCTGTGTTTAAAAAGATGTTCTTTCATGTTTGCCTTACAGGTTAAAATGTCAATTTTCACTGAAGTTAGAGGTAAGACTTCAGATATATTTCTTTTACACCAAGACGCAAAAAGAGCTTAAATCTCAGGCTAAGGTTTCCCCAACCCACAGGAATGAAAAGCATCTCAAGCTTCCTCCAAATGCTCTTGCATCCAAAAAGGCCAACTTCCAACAAAATGCAGCATTGTGATGTGCTGTCTCTCTCCAGGAGTTCCCTCTCTGGATCCAGAATTGTTTCAGCAGAAAGACACTAGGGTCCTTCATTCTTCCAGCAGAACAGTGCACAGTGCATCCTCTGTATCGATCATTATTGAAGCTATCGCCCCATCATTGAACTCAAAAGATGTTCCTCCATCTACAACCATACATGCATCCCAGCAACGGGAACGGACACAGACTCTGCAAAAACAAACAAAAAGTTTTCACAAAATAGCTTAAAAAATTAAGTCTTTCACACAAGCACTTATCTGGTAGCATATTTAGAGAAGAATTTAGCATGGTACTAAGCACTACAATCCCCCAACCTATCATACTTTGTATAGACATAGCAAAGAGTCCAGAGAGGACTGAAAGACTTGTTCAAATGGAGACTATTGCCCCAGGAGTCTGAGAACAGCCTACAGCATAACACATGATATCGAAAGCTGCAGTTTCGGTGTATTTTTTAAAGCAAGCTACTGATGATCCCATCTCATAGTGATTTACTTAATCTTTCACAGAAAAGTTTTCAATTAATTTACGACTCTAATGTATGGTCTTCATGTTAAGTGGAATATGCAGTTTCAACTAGCAATCCTTGAGATTCAAATAGTTTTGATATTAATACAGTCTATTTTGTTACATGAATCATTCACAGAGAAAAGGGAAAATAACTTCAAACACAAAGTTGAAGGTCAGAATGCTTGCCAGGCAACATCATAAATGGGTATTGCAGCATATTACTGTCAACATTAGAGTTTGACTACTGTATCTTTAGCTAATAAATGTAAATTTAAGCTTCTAAGATGTAAGGCAGCTCTTTTAGAGCTGAACAAGACAGAACAAAGCTACTAACCATATTCCTCTTCACCTACCTTTAAAAGGAAAATTAACTGAGCCATTGGAATTTATCCTTTCACATATGTAGAAAGCAAGAACACTCTTAAATAGAGTTCTCCAAACTTTTTTCATATTGCTAGATGGTTAATCAATAGTTATGCCACAGCAGCTGCAAGACTGCAGTCTCACATGCACGTCCTTGATTGTTTCTGACTTGGGCCTTGGTCTAGACAATGTTCTGATCTCCAAAATTTAATCAACCATTACTGAATGACTTAAATTTTCAGGAAGATGTATCTTTCACAAATATGAAAAGCTTGGACACAGCTCCACAGTGTCAAAGCTTAGTTGGCCTGTACATCACTAAAACACAGACAATTCTGGACACTGCAGAAGAACATGGAGATATATTCCTCTGCTCCATTCCACTCTGGGCAGCTACTGTGTCAAAAAAGATAAATAACAGCAATGAGGAGATCTCCAGTATCAAGAGCTAAAAATAACTGTGATAGGCAGCAAATTCTACTTAAAAAAGGACAAATGGACACCTTCATATGGGGAAAAATGCATACCCTCAGAGGTATGCAGACATTTGTAGCTCCAGTATAGTTTTTATAGTATATCCCATGCCAAGGACTCCAAATAAGATAAGACTGAGTCCTGTAGAACCCATGGATGAAAATGCAGTGTTTTGCTCCTATTTTAATCTCTCCTCTTAAAATCTCTTAAGATTTACTCACCCTTGAGAACTCCCAGATCCATATGACTAACAAGCAGTACACGTTTAAAGACATGACACATGCTCAGCGGGCATCTAGTATTGTAATATTTATTCCCAGTAGCCAGAGATGTCCTTTATTACTAGGTCATAAAATGTTACTCTAACACTGATGTGGCTCAAAAGGAGCAGAATTTGGGTCTCCTTTGTGTCAGAGCTCCTTTACATATTTGTTTTGATAAAAAAGGTTGAATTAATGTTTAATTAATACTGAGATATTGTATTGTTCTCAACATAGTTATTCTGAACATGTAACTAACAGTTGCCTGTGTTTATATTTAATTGTGGCAAGCTCCGGAAAAATGATAGAATCATTTAGGTTGGAAAAGACCTCTAAGATCATTGAATCTAATCATGAACCTAACACTGCCGAGTCCACCACTAAACCATGTCCCTAAGCACCAAGTCTACATGTCTTTTAAACACCTCTAGGGATGGTAACTCAGTGACTCAGTTCCAGTACTTGATAACCCTTTTGGTGATGAAATTTTTCCTAGTATCTAATCTAAAACTCCCCTGGCACAAGTACCCTAAGTTAAAATGACTGAATTACCAAATAATTTAGTTTGGAAAGGCATCTAGTCCAACCTTCCACTCAAAGCAGGCCTTACTTCAAAGAGACATGAAGCTGTTCAGGGCCTTGCCCAGTCAAGTTTTGAGTATCTCCAAGGATAATGATAGCACAATCTTTGGGCAACCTGTTCTACTGCCTGACCATTCTCACTGTGAAATTTTTTTCTTTTTTTTTTAATCAGGATCTTACATCCTATAAATCATGGCTGCTGCTCACACTCTGCTCTGAAAAGTTTCAACTCAGTCTCCTCTGTAACCATCCATTGATAGCTGATTGGCAGCTGGATCCACTCTGCTTAGTCTTGTCTCCTCCAGGCTAAACAAAGGCACCATTTGAATCTCTGCTTTATACACCACGCATTTTGGCCCCCTAATCATCTCAGTGTCCCCTTCCTGAATTCACTGCAGTTTGTCAATACCTGCATCTCATATTGAGGGAAATGGCACACAATCAAAACTGGGCACAGTGAGATTCTTTTATTCTGAAAGATTGTACGTGGATCAAACATTAAAAAGCCATAACACAACTTGGAAACATTTTCTTCCTGTTGTTATGAGAACAATACTCAAGCCCCTCAAAACACAAACTGGGTACTGAAATACTTCAAGGGAAACTCCTGGATTACTCATACTTTGACAAATACACAGAATGAGATAACTCTTCAGTGACTGCTACAGCCAACACTTACTTTGAAGAGAAGCCTCGCTGCCGGCTACTTGAGAAAACTCTGTTTACAATAGGTTCTCGAATACTGAAAAACATCTTTGGTTCTTCTGGACTGTAGAGCAGGGACTCATTGTAATCATTTGTTACTGTAAATAGAGAAATCTGCAATTAGTTTTTCCAGAGGAAATTAGTTATTCTCAGAAACACACATTCCTCCAGGGAAGAGCAGCTTCCCTACTGAGAGGGAATACTGAGTCTGAGTCTTGCCAGATGTTTAATAGCCTTCACCTGCAAAAAAAAAAAAAAATTTACAGAAGATTCCTTTCAGTTTTATTGTGTGACAAACACTCAACAGGTCTCTTCAGGTGATTAAATATTAAGTGTCTCAAATCCTAGGAGAACAGAAATTCTCCTGAAGATCTATACATATAGAAGTCTAAATAAGTGCTTTCATGTCAAGTCAGACATTAGTCACCAAATGTGAATAAATAATGTTTGTAAGAAAGACATTCCAAGAATGCTAAAATACTGAAAGCAGTGCTAAGAGTACAAACAAAATGAACTGGTCAAAGTTAAGATACCTTAAAGAAATCTTGCCTTTTTCACTAACCTTTTTGTACTAGTTCCGTGTTCAATGGCATATTCAAACTTCCGTGCTTCTTAGCTGTTGAGCCAAGAGAAAGAGTCCCAATTAGAAAGGTGTATCTTTATATAAACTTGGCCAGTAATGCCACCTTGTTCACTCACCAATCTTAAGGATCTCTTCAACAGCTTGATGTGCTACCTTGTTAATATTATAGGACCTAGACAGAGAAGTAGAAGTCTTGTTTGCTAAGCAATACAACTTGAGAGAAAACAAAACAAAAAATCTTGTATACAGATGAAGAACTATGTTCAACATTAGGAAGAAAAAAAAAAAAAGGAATGCTACGAAGTGTGAGCTGACATCAGTTTCTTCAAAAAAAAAAAAGTCTCAAATCAACTGTTGGTTTGACATCTACCTGTGGCTTTGTAAATCTTAATAATCCACTAAGTCAAGCCTTTGGGAAAGAAGAGCATGATACACAGGATGTAGTCTCCTTACCAACAACTGTCCTGCCTTTAAACCCCAATAATTGCTGATTTAAGTCTGCCTTAAAAAAAATTGAAGCATGACAGTCCTACAGCCTCTGTAGATGTTCTTATCCCTTCTGTCCACTTCTTGCTAATTAATTCCTTCCGTTAGTTCTCGTTTATGGGGCCCAATGCTTCTTTACAAATATTACGCCTCTTCATCCGTAGCCTAAGGTTCAGGCTTGAATCTCGCAAGAAACAATGTATATAGAAAAGGAACAGACACTTTTGCATTTGCCACATTTGGATGCACAACAAGTCAGCACAAAGCCTCAGTCTGAACCAAGTCTAACTCCAATAAAAGTCTCCCTCCTGTGTCCAGGTTCGAAAGGGATTAGGTACTAATCACTGCCTCTGTGCAGCAGTACTGTGAACATCTCAGTTGCCCAGGTCTCAACACAGCTTAAAATCCTCAGTCCAGCAGCTCTGTCATGGCAGTAAAACACCTCAGACTGCACAGACATCCACTATACACCTAACAGACTACAGAGCTGCTGACGGTGGTTGTCCAAGGCGTCTTCTCTTACACTTATTGCCTACCTGCAAGCTTGAGCAAATGGTAGCAAGAAACTGAGTTTCAGTTTTAAATTGTTCCCTCCCTCAACTAGATACCCTTTTATGCAAGTTTTGGCAGCTGAAGGAAGAACTGGGACATTTAAATGCCTGTCAGCCCAAGGAGGTCTGAAATCTCAGGAGCCCCTAAACCACAGGCTAAGATCACGCCACTGAGGCTTGGCCTCAGTTTAGAGAAGTCCAGCAGTACACACTGACTGAAGCAACGGAGATGGGCAATCCTGGATTTTGGTCCCTGGATCCGGCATTGCTCAGTACAGACTGTATAAGCAAATGAAATGCATTCCCAAGGTACCGAACACTAGGAAAGCTGCCCTAGCAGTCTGCCAATTTTATCCTTGGCAGCCTCCAGAACTAAGTTATGCTGACTGAATACAAAATTCTGAATTACAATGAAGAGGAAAACCCAGTAACCATGGTTACAGCATGAATATTCATTTTTTCATTTCATTAAAAGCCTCACTTTTAGTTCATCTTAGCCTGCTACATAAATCCAGGGCCTGTTGTACACTTTAAACTGTAAGCACAGCCAGATTTCCAAATGAAAGAGGCTCTCGCTGTACACGTCTCTCACACCTCAAAACTAAATTCATTAGACTTACATGTAGTACTGCAGCTTGTTTAAACTGAAGTTAAGAGAATTTACCCCTTTGATTAAGCTAGCACAGCTCTGCTTAGATATGCCCATCTTTGTTTAAAAGGAGTATTTTGGCAAACAGACTGTGCCCTTTCAATTAAGTTTGAAAGAGGCAAGAAGCTTGGAAGGAGAACGGACAGTAGATGTGCCAGAGAAACTTAACCCTGTTTCCAAGTACATGTTTTCCCATTCTTTTTAGAGCTTAAATTTTTCTAAGTTTTCAGAGGTACTTCACCTTAAGCATTTTAATTTTAGCCAATGAGTAGTTCAGAGATCCTCCAATATGCTCTGCAAGTCAGAGAAGAATCTCTTTCCCTCACTCCCAACCATTCATCTCCACGTGTGGCATGCAACCTCTTTCCTCAAAACTACAACTAGGCTAAACTTTTGTTTCAATGCCTCAGCTCCTCACCCTTTCAACTCTTCCCTCCATACCTGCAAGTGAGGAGTCCTCTGCTCTTATACACCTGAGACAGCTTTGAACCGTATCAACAGTGAGAATAGTTGGACATAACTGACATGCACTGGCTTACCCATAGCCCAAGACAGCCTCAGGATGGACAAAATGTTCAAATAAAATCCATCCATTTAGCTTATCTGAAGAGATATTTTATATCAAAGCAGCAACATGTACTTACCATGCTTTTGATCCTGTTCCAGTACACACATTAAGCCCTGAACTCTTCTGTTTTTCCCAAGGACCATCATCAACTGATATCTCATAATAGGAGGCCCTATGAAGCGAGAATTTAAAACTGGGTTTGCAGGACTTAAAGTTCTCCCTGAATAAGACAGAACACACAGCCTTATCAGGCACATAAAAATTTAGAGTGTCTAGTTTCAAATCTGGGTGACAATTTCACAGACTTTGCACAGCGCTTCTGATTTGGTAGCGACTTTTGATTCACTGTTCTATAGCAGTTTTTATAATGGACAAAAGTGATTCGCAGCATGAACTTTCAGGCAGTTTTTCTGCAGCCACATTTCATATTAAATTACGCACAAAGAACTCTGTGGTTCATCTGGGAATAGCTTTGCATACAAGCAGGGTTTGCTGGGCTTACAAATGAAACTACAAATATATTACCTTCCTTCCGTAATTGTTGAACTACCAAAAAACTGTCATTTGGTCTCATAAAATTACACCAGGGAACACTTAAGAGGTAAGGCACTCCAACATCAGTAAGTAATAGCATGGCTTCAAGCTGAGTATTTGATCACTTCGTTAATTAAAAATCCACTGTGATTCTTCACGAACAGTTTTAGTTTTGCAACTGTCAGCAGCCTTATGTTTCTCTCTAGGGCAAATTCTTCCTAAACTCAAATGTGGTAACTGTTGGGGCACAATCATCATTCTGCATGGTATTACTCATGTATCAGGGGATTCCTAATGTTAGGCCTAGAGTGACCAGACAGTGTCTCTCTGTAAGCTTCAGAACATCCAGGGGTATACCTATGAACTCAAGTTGTTGATGTTCATAGGGCCTAATTCAAACATATAGTCTTCAGATTAATAGATACCCGCTTAGAAAAACACCACATTCACTGTGTTCAGCATGACTGAGTTTCACCTTTCTTAGTAAAAGGAGCTTACTGTGCTGTTTTAGGTGATGCATGTTTCAGCCTGAATTGACTAGGAATACACCCCTTGAATATTTGGTGTCAAACAGTTTAGATTCTTAGTAACTGAGGGCATTTTGTATATTCAGTCTTGAGAAGATGGGAAGATGAAAGAACCGGAAGCAAATTAAGAACACAGGTGCACAGCCTGATTCAGTTTAAGATAATTTTTGCAAGCTGGGTACAAAAGGGGTTTTTTTCCCTTCAATTTCCTTGTTTTCTTAACACGCACAACAAGACCTTGAAGAAGTACCCAGAGTCATTTTGTCTTAATATAGAGCATGTATCTGAACGTCACGGAAGATTCATCTATGTGACATCATTATTTAAGTCTTCAAGTGTAAGGTCCTATTAACACAGTACTTATTGCTAGAGATTTGTTCCTACACGCATTGTGTTCCTCAATGCTTCTCAAATACAGTGCAACTAAAAAGCACAATGTACTTGTGACACTCAGAAGTAGAAGGCTATTATCAAGTGTTGGAAAGCAGCTTTGTGTTCCTCTGTCACTGTATGTTAAAGAAACTTTTCAGAATCTTGATAAAATTGTTTGATTTAGTAGAGAGCAAAATTTGTATCTCTTAGACTAATTCCTTCTGCCAGTCTGAGGCTGCAGTCTCGATGGAAGATAAAGCACGCATGGAACATTTATACTCTTTCCAGCAGCAATCACAGTGTCCCAGGCACTGTACAAACACAAGAAGATGTTACACTCTAAAGTGTTTTTTTTTAAAAAAAAAAAAAGATACAGAATAAAAGGAAAAGAGATAAAAAATACAAGTAAAAGTTTGGCCAAATCCTGACCAAGGATCATGTTTTAACTCCCTTCCCACAGCCCCAGTTACATTCCCCACATCCTTCTTGTTACCGTTTGGCTGGCAGAAATGCATTGATCTTCAGGACAGAAAGGACACTCAAAGGTATCCTGAAAAATGCAGCACCAGGACTTGACACAAACTTGTTTCTTAAAATAAGGAAATAAGTGTTTTCCCACAATAACAAGCTTCTGCCAAAGACAGGCTCATACCTTTGCCTCTAATGACAGAGAGCCAGGGAAAGGAGTACTTGCTCATGCTAAATGCTATTTCTGCTTGGTCATGCTGAAAGCTTATGAAAAGATATTTAAGACGACATGCAGAAGAGGACCCAGTTTAAGGACAGGTATTTAAAACTTCAATCTACTGTACAGTTGGCAACTGAAGGCATTTGGTTACAGAAGAACTAACTGGGAAAGGAGTAAAACAGTGAAGAGGAAAGAAAACAGTACGGAATAATGAAAGGTGAAAGAATGGTCAGCCAGGAAGGTGGAAAACCAGAAACTAACATCACTGCACTTACATCTCTGAATATACACTTTGTAATCAGCAACAATACAATCAGCATTATACATTCATGGACTAGAACTGAA
This sequence comes from Burhinus bistriatus, assembly GCA_013397275.1. NCBI lineage: Eukaryota > Metazoa > Chordata > Aves > Charadriiformes > Burhinidae > Burhinus > Burhinus bistriatus. The sequence continues at coordinate 120,299 of VYXH01008255.1, read as the reverse complement.
ATTTGATAACGAAGACATCCCATCACTGATTGTCCATTGCAATGTCATAAAAAGAAATTAAGTCAATTGTGCCTTGATGCATCAACAAACAATTAAACATACCTGGATGAAAGAGATTCCCCAATGAAGACTTCATTGAGTGCTCTCACTGGTAAAAGATGTGGACCAGAAATGTCAGATCCTGCAGATATTGAATATAACAGTTTTGAATCATGGCTCAGGAACACAAATTTTCAAAAACAGTTCACAGCTTACTGGAGGACATACTCTGCTGCCTGGGTCTGTATTCTAGACCTAGTGCTCCATTTTCTTCAAGGACTCAATTTTTCATTGATTTAGTCTGTAGCCAATCACTATCCTTTAGTGGAGACTACTAATATTTGAACCAAGGTCAACAAGGCAATGACATTTACATTCAGACATTGCTTTCCCTGAAAACTCCTGGACAACCAGGCAGATTGAAGCCTTCTCTTCGGTCAGTCACTCTTCCAGCCTAGTTAAATTCACTGACAGTGACTTAACAGACATTTCTGATCAAATTCAAACAATTAGACTTTATACCACAGGGTAATTAAGAGGAATTAACAAATTGTTCATAATGACTAAGGACTTCTCAGTGAGGAAATGCAGTGCTAGAGACAGGTTAAGGATCATAGAATCATCTAGGTTGGAAGGGACCTTTATGATCATCAAGTCCAACCATCAACCTAATGCTGCCAAACCCGCTACTAAGCGATGTCCGTAAAATAGACAGAATCATGCACCTTCAATCCATCATAAAGAAAACAGTTGAAGGTGTCTGATGACCAAAGAATTACCCAGGTAGAGATTCTCACTTCTAATTTCTCATTTGCTTGCTGGCAGTCTGTGACCAGCTTTTTCAATTGTGAAGTAACCTATCACAAATTTAGCACAAGAGTGCACACACGCGCGCGCACATGCACATTTACTGTGGAGCTGCTAAACACATGGTAAAATGTTCATGTGGTAATCCCAAGTGTCTACAGGAACTCTAAGAGACAGCATTTTTAAAAAGCTCAGGTATTTTGCCAGCAGATAATACTATTTAAAAACATCTCTAAATTTACTGTTAATACTGAAAACTGGTTCTAAGAGTACAGACCAGAATAAACATATAGAAACAAATACTCCCTTCTAAAAAACTTTAATCTGGCTCTTCAGCTAATGAGAGCTGTCTCTCCCTGCCTCTCAAATACAGCAACCAGACTTCAAATACTTCAACTTTTACAAATCTTTATCTCCTATTCTAAGTTATCATAGCAAAGTGATTATATTCTTGTCAAATTTTAACCTACTTTGATCCTGGAATCTTTCATTTATGTGAGCCCTGCTGTGTTGCTCTTGGCTTAGCTGCTGTTCATGTAAATCTACAGGGGTTGGGTTAATACCAGTTCCTTCAAGATACAGTCGGATTCTTTGCCGCCACTGCCACCTTAGAGAGGGGAAAGAAGTTGGTATCAGTAGCTGAAATATTCATTCCAGAATTAGATAGGATCAGAGAGTCTTCACTCTCAAAGCAGAGCATCTTAAGATTAAAAGTTAAATACATTCAAAGTCACATTTCAAGTTTTATAGTTTCTACTATCATTTCTAAATTTAGAAAGTTAATCATACTAAAATGTAAATACTTTACACTTAACAATTTGCTACCTAATGTTTTTTGTATGTGTAAAATAAGAGGACACTGGCCAAAAGTAGTCTACAAACACTATAGATAACAACTTAAGGTTTTAGGCATATGATCCTAACTTCTGAGTTCATCACTGATGCAATGATTTGGAGGACAACAAGCTCTCAGGAATTTCTACAGCAATACATGCTGTATTTTTACCACCTTTTGTTTGTATTTGTAGATGTCCAGAAAAGCAGCTCTGTCCACCCCTTTATACGTAAGGGCCACAAGTATTCTCTCATTTTAAGAATTTCTCCTAGACTAGGAACTTTAGGATGCTTAAGTGGAATTCAAATGAAGAAAGGGAAGGATATAAATGGCATTCTTCCTTAAGCTGTTACAACATTCAGATTTTTTATTTTTTCCAAGAGGAGGTATCAATTTCTTCTTTCTCTTACAATTTAGAGACTACATAAAGCAAAACAGTAATAGTAGTTTTGATTAAGAAAGCAAATCACAAGGGAGTGTTACGGGGACATCTTTTTCCAGTTCATACTGTTGATATCCAGGTAGTAGCAACCAGTTTACATATTTCCTGACATTACAGCAAGGAAGATTTATGCTTTATATGACTACATTACTAGTTTTTCCTCATTGTCATCCTTGTAGAGCCTCATTCAACACATCCTTAGTATACTTACCTATCTGCCCTTAAATTCCAAGTATGTTTGTATGTAGTCAGGCAGACAGCATGCAATGAATATCATTATGCTAGCCTCCTTAGAATACTCATGCTAGAACATGTCAAAACCACTACAAAATTAGAACATGGGACTGCACCCATATTATACACTTATTCTGAGATCCTGGTACACCATTGACCACAAAAAAAAGAGACATGGGTGGTTTGATGTAGTCTGTCCTTCATAAATCAATAATGTTGCTTGTTTCATGGGACTACAAGGGAATGGCTTACGCAGACTGTTGCACTGAAGTGGCTGACACTTCAAGGATAAGGAGAAAAGATAATCCCCCTTTTCCAGTCTCTGGCACCTTACTGTCTTTATGCAACTCTGAGCCACCAGAAGTTCTTCCAGATAGGCTGATCCAGGTACCCACCTATTTTGAAGTTTCCTTGGGGCCAAATAAATCTAAGAATTGCCAGGTGAAACACCTGCTCAGGTCCTTGCTTAGGAATATCAGTTCCTATTATTCTGGAAAAATAACCAGGGATATTCTTTCTGTTTCACTCTGGTGAGGCTTCAGCTCCATAATGAGCAACAACAGAAGTGTCAGCAACAGAAATATAACATGGCATCCAACAAAACACTGGAAATGCCTAGATTATCAAGGGAGGCTACCTGCATTACCACTACCAGCTTTACCTAAGCAACTTATCATGATGAAGAGTTAAAGCTACTGTTTTCTAAGTCTCAAAATAATGTGAGTTGAAAGTACCTTTTCATTTAGCAATACCTACTGAAACCTCTTCAGTTATTTACAATCAATCCTACTGACCGCATTCACCTCATTTCAGAACTTTTTATGGCACAAATACACTAACACGTCAAGCTACAAATTAAATATGCTAGAAGTATAAAGAAAACACAATCATAATATATTTGCACATGAATGACTTCTTTCTGTTCAATGGTTTGCCATCATAAAAGTATTCTGGAATGTTATTACACCATAGAAAAATGTCTTTTTAAATAGTTGTTAAAAAATTCCTCCCTAGTCTGTCCTGTAAAATTCATCTTGCTTCCTTCTTAATTCAAGTGAGATTCCTCTATTTCAAGATTATTGAAAACATCAAGCTATCTTCACCATAAAGAAAAGCTTTGCCTTACACTAATCTGTTAACAAAATTTTAGCCACTCTACCTTAATCACCAAACCCCCAGATGCAACACACTGACCATTTCCTAACTGCATAGGCTTCATTAGTTTCTATTAGTATGGCACATCCCTTTTGAGTGTTTTGAGTACATGGCACATAGACTTTTGAGTGTTAACATATGTAAACCAATACACCCTTTAGAAGAATGCAGTTCCTCATTTATGAATTGGCTAAGTCAGAAAAGAAAATAAACTACTGAAGGTCATAACAAAAGTCTTTTTGCTGGAACTTGCAGTCAGTTCTGTCCTTTGTATTCCAACCTCGCTCTTGACCACAAACCCATTTTTCAACGTGGTAAACATCTACACAAAATTCACAATTTGAGGCATGAAGATTTAACTATGCATCATCAGCTCCTTAGGAACTGCACATCATTAAGTATTTTCCAACCATAGTATGTTTTGGAAAACCACATCTCAGTGAATCCTACCTGAACTCACCACGATAAAGCTTCCGTAGTGCCTCAGGAAATGAGTGCGTATATTTCACAGGCAAGCATAAGTGACCCTCCGATCTGGCAGCAAAAAAGGACAATAAAAATAACAGTATAACTATTAAGATATGGTACCTTTAAAAAACAAAACAAAACAAAACAAACGTCTCTTTCTGTTACACAAAGCAAAGCTATATTTTGACCTTTATGAACGTATACTATTCTTACATACTAGCACATCAGCAACAATACACCTCTTTCACCTCCTGGGGTATATGTATGTGAGACATACGGTATTTCTCCCACATTACCCCTAAAAACTGGCTGTTCAGCTAGTAATCCTGCAGGAATATGTAGGTACTAATATAATTTCTGTCACCATAGTTCTAGGCAAGGAATTCAAGCTTAATAAACCTTGCAAGTTAGAAAGAAAATTTCCTCCATTTACACACAAGTTAGTGATATGAGACAGGTAAGCAACATGCCAAAGATCAAAAGAATCTCATGTCAAAGCCAGAAGACTAAACACTGCTCCCCTTTCATGAGTGATATTTGATAACTTGAAGGCACTTGTTATTTGAACCCTGCTATTCAGGCTTCATACTGTAGACTATCTATTCACAGCATCTGAAAAGTTTTGGAAGAAGAGTGAGGCACGGAAGGAATTAAAACTTTTGGTCACCGCTTTCTTACCTACTGAGATTAAAATAACTGGTAATATCAAAAGCAGAAACCTAAACCTGGAAATCTCAGCAGACAAGACCCTTGGGGAATTCTGAGTTTTATTTGCCATCCATTTGAAGGTTATACCAACCAGGCAGTACTAATACACTGCATCCACCTGCCTAAATCAATCTTATGGCTAAGTGAATGCAACTTGTGTGGAATTTATAATAGGACAACTAAATGCCATTAATTGGCTGAGGAGACTGTGTCCTCTGAAGTATGACATGGTTTACATGAAGAAATCAGAACAAATTTCTCCATCTGAGGCCCTATCAGATTTCCAACAGGACTCACCTTCATAAAGAAACCAAGTTTCTGTGTGTTCTGGCACCATGCTTAGTTGTTTTTAGCAAGTCCCTTTTCCTGTCTCTGTTCCACACTGCCATCTCTAGCCTCAAACTTCTGGTTAGTAACACAAGTTAACTAGCTGTTACACGGGTGTGTGAAAAGAGTTGCGGTAGTTTAACACAGTCATGCTTATCCAATACTACTCAATGTCCCCTCAGATGAGACAGCATAACTCAATATGGAAACTTTTCTAATAAAACAACAGGTTCACTTGATATCTACAATCCACTAAAACAGACATTTACACTACCAAGTGCCACAGGCATGCATCCTGAAAACAGACATATATCGTGCCTGATATTAAATAAAGCATTGCTTTCCCAAATGTGTTTTTACCTCTCAGGATCAGTGTTTACTCCAATAACTGGTTTAAACTTATCAAAGATCTTACTGGCTGCCAACAACATTGTACCATCACCTACAGAAAAAGCAAAACAGAAGTTAGTTTCACTTCACATTCTAGTATCCCAAACAAAATAATCTCACATGTACTGCAGCATTACCTCTACCTGCTTTTTTTATCAACAACCAATCAGGTAAGCTGCACAAAAATAAAATGGGACCACAAAACTACTGACACCTTTCAAAGCACCATAGTGACAACTGAATTAAAGATGGCAAATGTGATTGGAAAAAGTACAACTTAAGGCACCTAAATTTGGCAGAAGCACGTTTGAAGAGATATTTACGGAAATTTCTTTATGTTTATGAGCTGGTAAGAGAAATTCTTTAAGAAAATAAATTTTAAAAGTATCACTAATCAAAGCCACAGGAGACAGGAAACAATACCAAATTTTACTGTGATTCACATGAAAACAATGACTTCAGTTCCATCTCAGTTGTTCTCCTAGAAGGCACAATTTAAAGGTTTTATTTGGCCCCAAACAGGCATACTTGGAAAAGAAGTCTTAGATAAAACTGTTTGAAGTAGAAATCCTTCAGTGTCACTGGCTTCTTTCCTGTCTGTTAAACAGAAGGACAACCACAACATGAATCAGTCTGTGGGCTGATAAGCTCTGAAAACCCAGCTGCTTGCCTCATAACCATGACATATGTTGCCACAGCCAAACTGGTACTTCAATCTCCAGCTTAGAGGAGTTCTTTGAAATTTACGGAGTATACTGGGATGCTTCAGAAAGTACACATATCCCTTTCTACCCATTCTGCATGGTACCCAGTAGTTAAGGGTAAAGTGGACCAGTGGGGAGGAGAGAAAGGCAGAGCAGTGGTGAAGTCTAACTGTCACAGATGGTTGAACATTATGCCAGAGCCCAGCAACACACTGCAGTATTTGCAGCAAATCACAAAAATAACACTGAATGAACTGCTGCAATCCAATGTTAAAAAGAAACAATCAGGTTAGTTGCTCTGTTGGTTCATTTAAAAAGCTTTAACCAGTGGCACAGGCTGCTCAAAAGTTGCATACTTTTACCAGTTCACGTAGTACAATCCTACCAGATACTCCAGTCACCGGAATTAAGTGGGAAAGCAGGAAAGACAGTTTGAGCAAGGGGAGGAAAAGATGGTACATTTCTCTCCACCTCACATACCAAAAAACAAAGAGTAGGGTTTAGGGCTATGCATAATCACATGACAGCATTACACTCTCTTTAGTTGAAAACTGCAGTAACTTCCACAGTTTATACTGTTTTACACAAGACATTTAAACATTTCCAAAGTGGCCATGCACTGGGATTCATTTTCTAGTGTGACAATTTTAGATACTAGAGGCAGAAAGGATGGTCACAACCATTGCATTTTGTCATATTTTCTGACAATCAGATAAGCAATTTGTTTTCAAAATGTGCATACCTACAGATGCTTCATGCACTGCAAAATATTTTTGAAAAATGCATCTATGAAAACATATTGAAACAAATACTTCCCTTCCATAAAGTCTTACCTCCTGCTGATATAATAGCATCTGCCCACCGAACTGTCTCTTCATTATATTCTCGACGTTTAACAAGACGAACTTCTATCCTCTCGTTCCTATAAAGTGCAGAAAAAGCCTGAATGTGTCCTAACTGTTCCTTGTCACATCCTTCTGAAAAACTGATGTGTAATTAAGGAATAATTACAGTGGTATTTGGCTTATAAGCACTTGACACTCACACAAATCCTTTACATCTTCTTCATCTGTTTTCATGACAATAATGCAGTGTGTTAGTTTGAACTGAGCTGGTCCGCATTACGACTGTTTCAGGAATGACTGTTCATCTGCACCATCCTGTTTTCAGTACTACTATTTTATTACAGCTTGTAACACAAAGCTTCCTTTCGTTCTTTTACACAACCCCTGGATATTTGCACTGTGTCTGAAATTCTCAATAGCCATACATTCTTACCGCAAACTCTCTACAACATGCTCCACGTTTTTTGTATGAATGCGATGCCGCTCCAGCAGACCAGCATAGTTAGATCCCTTCAAGGCAAGCTGTAAGACATAAATTGATTTTGTAGAAGTTAATCACTACAGTAAGTGCTCTGAGTAATACAAATAGAAGCTATAAAAAAGTATGTCTTTTATCTCAGTAGAGACGTGGTTTTATAAGCATTCTGTTAATTACATCTCTAGATAAATAGCAGTCAGCTTACGTTGACTAGTTCATTAAATGACATGGCTACTGCAGCCAAGAATCACAGACCTTTTAAGGGCTCTACACAAATATGCAAACAAGTATGCGACACTGACTTCTACACCACTTCAGACACTTTGCTTTCCCTGAATTTGCTAAGTAATTTAAATCTACATAAAATAGTTACACTAGCTATATTCTTGTCACATGCTAAAAGTACCCAAACAGTTAGGTAATTACCTTAAGAGTTACAAACATTGTGCTATAGAGAAAGGGGACAACAGAAAAAGCAACAGGAATGATAATTAAGAAAACAGGAATCTTTGGAATACCTAGAGCATTAACCTTCAAATTGTATTTGAGCTAAAATGGAAGACTGCCAAGTGCTGACAAAGGTGACATTTCCCCTGCATCAAAAAAAGCTTAAGGACAATCTACCTACTACCTTTGATACTGTCCCCTGGATTACAGACCAGATTTTTCAAAAAAATTCACATTGATAAGAAGACAAACAGTATTTAGCAGTTGCATTCTAGCATCATTGTTCTTGGAAGCTGGAGAATTTAAATACTTAATCTTGACACTCTTTGGAAACAATGGACACATTTTGGAGTTCATGTGCATTCATTCTTCACCTCGCTTAGTGTGCTCATCTGGGGTTGGTACTGCCAAATACATGTTTGCATGGAGATTAAGCAAGTAGAGGAAAGAGAGTGAAAAGGATGTTAAGCAAAACGGGTTTATAAATACATTCATAATGAAAGTGATCCTGCTTTGAGCAGCAGGCTAGACTAGGTGACCTCCTAAAGCTCCTTCTAGCCTGAATTACTGTCACTGCTTCCTTTTCCCCAATCAGTTGAAACTTATTTACCAGCACAGAAACAGAACTTCTCCTAGAGTTTGTGTAGAAAAATTGATCTGTGCCAGAAGCTTTGAATGGGCACTTCCAGCAATTTATTCAAGTGCCTTTACTCAAAGTTGTACACCCTTCCAAGAGACGGTGCTGCCAGACAGCCACATCTAATCTCATTTCCACAGAGACTCCCAGACCACAGAACTCCACAGCGAAGGGGAGAGAACTGGCAGGATATGACAACTACAGTTAACTGCAATCCAATACCCAACAAATGCAATCTTCCTTGATCTGACACCCCTTGATGTCAAGAAATCCAAACACGAGCCAAGCACAAAGACAGACTCAGTGCTGAAGAAATTACAGAAAGAATGGAATTGGCTGCCCTGGAACTGCATCACTGTCCTGCTCAGTGTGTTTACAACCCACGATTAACTTGCAGGAATGAAATCTTCAGCTGGTCTTACAGTTGGGATCAGGAAACCACCTCCAACAGAGGGGCTCCTAGACTTTGCCTGGATGCCACCAACAGCACTACAGGCAGACAGCGGGAATAGCTGCCAGCTGTGCTTGGTCACACACACAGCTAAGCATGCGGGTGATCAGAAAACACCTAGACAAAGCTTTCAGGTCATCTTTACAAAGCTTCTTAGTACTGGTTTACCGGGATACGAGGTGTTATGTCCCACTAGTTGCCTCACACCCTTAAGCCCTTTGTTTCTACTCCCCCGCTACAATGCTTGCACGCTCCTGTACACCTCTTGCTCCTCCAGAGCCCATGGTGTTGCACTGGGAACTTGAACGCTGCTGCTGTGCTGCTGTGGGGAGGGAAAGAGTATGCAAGCCTTTGGCCAGTTACAGCACTGCCTGTTGCTGCGTCTGCTGTCAGCCTCTCATGATCCATTTGGAGCAGAAAGGAGAAAGCCGAAAAGAGGAAAGAAGAAGGTATTCACCTCCCACAGACAACATCTGCTGCTGAGCACCACAGGTCTAATTTGCTAGAAGAGGGATTTTAAACTGCACGTTTGAAGCACAAATTGACCTTGCTTTGCACCAGAAAGAACAAGAAATCCACAGCAAATAACCTCAAAAAAATCCCAACTGTGTTACTAAAATCAGGGTTCCCATTCATGCTTCCTCTAGAAATATCTGCCATGAATGAAACACAAGCACCTGACGAGCAGGCTGCGGCTGCAGCGTACCTTTTTCAGGCTGCTAATTCCACAGGCTATTACTTCTACATATAACAGAAACTGCCAACTCTATCTTGCAATTTTATGTACCTCAGTTATTTGCTAATTTATTAGCGTGCAATCTTTCAACTTGGTCGAAGACAGCCTTTATCTCAGAACAATTACAGTGTGATAAACCTCTGTATGCAGGCTTTTGAGCCAGTGGTGAGCCTACAGCTAACGTTTCATTGGCATTACTAGCAAGGAGACGTACAGGTAGTGTCAGTGCTGTGGAACACAGTCTGTTCTGTAACTTAATTTAACATAGCCAAGGAAATGTATCTCATCAACAGCTTCAGAAAGCAGAAGAGGATGCTCAGAAAAGAAGCCCCCAGTATCCCGATGACTGGCTGAACAATTTCCATGGATACTTCTACTCTTGCTAAGAGCAGCACTGCAGAACAGGCATCTAATGCGTACATGTCTCCTCTTTGAATTTAGCTCTAGAACAAGTAAGCAGGTATCACTAAGCAACAAGATAAATGAAAAGTTAGGACCTTGAGTTTAAATGGCTAAGCTACATCTATGGAGTTAATGAATCGTCCTAATTTGCAAAAGGTTCCAGAGATTCAAACAGTCTGCTCACCTCTAGCTTCATCCCTCCAGCTCAGAGATAAGTAACTCACAAGTTCATTCACCTAAGAACTCACAGAGGGTCAGCCTGTCTAAGCCTAACAACAGTCAAGTATAGCAAACAGCAATGTTAATAATCAGCTGCTTTTCATGTAACTACTCCAAAGAACCAGAGGAGTGCCTACAGCCCTTGTGGTCAGTGACCACAGAATTACAGAGTGGTTGTGGTGGGAAGGGATGTCTGGAGATCATCTGGTCCAACCACCCTGCTCGTGCAGGGCCGCCTGGAGCCACTTGCCCAGGACCATGTCAAAGAATCACAGAACCACAGAAGAGTAGAATGGTTTAGGTTGGAAGGGACCTTAAACATCATCTAGTTCCAATGTCCCTGCCATGGGCAAGGACACCTCCCACTAGACCTGGTTGCTCAAAGCCCCATCCAACCTGGCCTTGAACACTTCCAGGGATGGGGCCTCCACAACTTCCCTGGGAAACCTCTTCCACTGCTTCACCACCCTCAGAGTGAAAAGTTTCTTTCTAATACCTATTCTAAATCTACCCTCTTCCAGTTTGAAGCCATTAGCCCTCATCCTAGCACTACCTGCCCTCGTAAAAAGTCCCTCTCCGGCTTTCTTATAGGTCCCCTTGAAGTACTGGAGGGCTGCTATAAAGTCTCCCTGGAGCCTTCTCTTCTCCAGGCTGAACAATCCCAACTCTCTCAGCCTGTCCTCATAGCAGAGGTGCTCTAACCCTCTGCTAATCTTCGTGGCCCTCCTCTGGACCCGCTCCAACAGATCCATGTCCTTCTTATGTTGGGGGCTCCAGAGCTGGATGCGGTATTCCAGGTGGGGGTCTCATGAGAGTGGAGTAGAGGGGCAGAATCACCTCCCTCGACCTGCTGGCCACGCTTCTTTCGATGCGGCCCACGATATGGTTGGCCTTCTGGGCTGCAAGTCCACAGACCAGCTTTAGAAGATCTTCACAGATGGAGCCTCCACCATCTCTCTGGGCAACCTGTCCCTGTGCTCAGTCACCCTCACAGTGAAGTGTCTCCCAATGTTCAGACAGACCTCCCTGTATTTCAGTTTGTGCCCACTGCCTCTGGTCCTGCCTTCATCTCCAGGACCTGAATGCCATACTAAAACTATGTCAAATGTTGCTTCTTAAAAGAGCTCTGCGCTGAGGACAGACAAACTGAGACCACTTTTTACTTTAAAAGAGCTGAGGGCAAAGATCAGACAGTCCAGTTGCTGTGTGCGTGATCACCTCACCAAAGAGCCGGGGAGGAACTTGTGCTGTATGGAACAGCCTGGCTCCTGAGCCCACTGGTCAGACAGGCCCACGAACCCATGCCAGGCTTGGGTCTTACCAAATGACCCCTCAAAAAGGCCTGTAGGTTTTAGCTTCTGCATGAAAGCAACTTGCGAATTCTTCTCCCTTCGAAGGAAGCTCTGATTGTCACGGTGGTCCTTCCAAAAGAAAAGAGTTTGACAGGCCACTCTCCACTTTCAACATCCAAAAGCAAGTCTGGCAGTCCTACAGAGCAGACATCTTTATACCAAGTATTGACATTCTTGGCTAATATGTGAAAAAATTACTACTACGACAGACCCATGTTGAGTTTATTTGGTATTTCAAGCTGTACAGAGTAGCAATTTGGTGTATCAAGTCTACCTGAAGAAACATGGAGTTATACCATACACTCGATAACATTTATGCAAGTGATTTTGTATAAGGTAGTTTCTTCAGGTTTTATTTTTTAAAATCCTCATTAAGACTCAAATGAAGTAAAACAACAGAGCTCTGATGTTTCACAGTAAAAAGTTCTTATCCAAAGTAATCCTTCTACTTCATTTTACCACTAACCTTTTTATGAAAAGTCACTTCCTTCCATGGAATAAGCAGCTGTGTTTGGCCCATGAAACTGAAGAAAACCTCATAAACTTGAAAAAACCTAAACTAAGTGCCATGGGGTAATACTATACACTCCTGCAAAACTTACCCATACTGACACACAAAACAAAAAATTACAAAGAATGTTAAGAAGCCTGCCAGTACAGTGTAAGGAGTACACGGCAAAACAGAAAACATTTAAACTTAGCAATATTCTTCCAGAAATTGCCAGACTGTGGACTGACTTTCTAGACACAGGCTAGAAAATAAAAATGCTATTCCTACAGAGCTCAGGACATTCAAACTGGAGGATACTTGGCATTTCTTGGTGTTGAAGTTGTAAAAGCTTACGGGAGGGGCCACACACAGGTCTGGGGCTTGGCACTGCAAGTTAAGTAATTTCTTCCAGTGGTTATCTGGAAAGATCACTAAGAGCAAAGGAAACTGAAAAGTACTGATGAATAGAAGTTATCCACTCTGGGTCTATCAACACACAGGTAACACAGCATTTGCCAAGTCCCACTTGCTGAGGCTCCTGGAACAGGAAAACATAAGGGTAAAACATACAGGAAATGTTGCATCAGAGCACAAGGGTAGTCAGCTATGGGTGGCATTAGCAGCAGTACACAAAAGCAGAAGTATTCATGGAGAGTGCAAAGAAACAAGTACAACTGTAGGCCTGTTAATCTGACCTCGTAGCATGCAAGACTGTAAAATAATATGAGAGTTGTTCTAGCTAAAAGTGCATTGGCATATGAAAATAGGGACAACTGGCCAAAAATACATTCAGACATAGCTTCAGTAGTGTTCTTAAACCTCACAGCAGAGATGCAATGCAAAGTAGGCTTCCAGAAGAGCTTGCATTGGAAAACACACTCAGGTGAGCAGAACATGTTCTATGATGCAGTTACTTTTCCTTAGGAGCCTGAAATAGAAAAGGTCTAGATGAAATGCCTAAAAAAAGCTCTTCTTGGGTCTTCTGGCTTGATCCTTTTTTAATGAAAGGATAAATTTTTCACAGAGCTCCTTTAACAGTCATTTAGGCAAGAGATGTTTCCTTGACTGCTTTCCTTCTGGAGTCTTAGCTCTCTTTCTGGCAAGTGTCACCCCACTTGGTTGGAACCGTGGGCCTGCTGTCCTTCAGTAATGCTGGTCCTGCAGGAACAACACTGTGCAACAATGACCTGGCCTGTAGCCACAAATACAGAAGCAACACGAAGCCAAGCAACATCCAAATACCCACTGTTGTGTACATACATGGATCCTTGATTTACAGAATGGGGAAAAGAACAGCCATAGACAAACTGACATATATTCATATTCTCATTATCAGGCTTAACCTGAATTTACAGCAGTAACCTTCACATTGCCTTAAACTGCCACTGCACCAGGGTGGAGTTAATGCCTCGGTGTACCAATCAGTTGTTGTATGACTGTTGTTCATTCAGGAGTTAAACTAAATGTCTGACTAGAAGTAAAAAAACCATAGATCTAGAAATGATTACTCTCTCGAAATTCCACAATGAACTTGCCTACACATGCACCCCAGCAGGAAAACAAGAACAGATCACTGTTTTCCAATCTGCCTGATTTCTACAGAAAGAACCACCAAACAAATGGATTTAGAGAGCAACAGCTAAACACAGGAGTTTGAATTTTAACCTGAAGAGAAAAATATTATGCCCACTATAGGTATAATCATCTAACCATTTCTCAGCAGAATGCAGCACTATTAAAAGTCCCATATTTTCAGAAATTGTCTCTCTAGATTAACCGCATCTCCCAAGTATAGACAAAGTTAATGCTCTTGGGTTTGCTCTCAGTTTTAAAAGAAACAAGCATTTATTTTGACAGGAATACAGAAAAAAATATTTTTCCAGAAGTGTTACGTTTTGAACTAGAAACAGCTTTGAATATAGCACATGCTTCAAATACTACAGTCCTCAGCTTCTGCGACAAATAAGGAATACTGACTCAAAATCTGCTTAAGTACCAAAATCAAAGACTGGTAATCTATAGTTGCATGCAAGTCACTTTCCTATGTTCTAGTGTTAACTACTAGTTATGTTAAATCGTCATCTGTCACGCTAAAAACAAATCCAGTCTTTGTCACAGGTAAGGTAGACACTGAATTTTCTGATTTCTTAAGAGCTCCAATCACATATTAAGCTTTCCTATTTCATAATGTAAAAATAATCCACTTACAAATAAGTGGGATTAAAGCATGAGTCTGCTTCTTAATCTTAGATAATGAAGTCCAGAATATAAAAGAGAGAAAAATAAACTGAGCAGTTAGCCATGGCAGAAGTGGCCCAGTAGAAATCTGCACCTTGGAGACACATTTCAAGTTTTCCACAGAAAAGGGTCTGCTAGGACAGCCACAGCAACCTTGAACCACAACGCTGAACCTTCAGTGGGTTTTCCAGCAACAGCTGGAACTGATGGGGAAGCTCAATTTGGTGGTTGTATACAACAGATGTCCAGGTTTGGATGACACTGACTTTCACAGTAAGTATAGGGCAGCATGTCCACCCTCAATTTCTTCTAACTAGAGAAGAATTATCAAAACTACTATCATTTATGAGCTTCAATTGCTCTATTTATACTAATGACAGAAAGTTTGTCAACAACACCAAGCTGTGTGGTGTGGTTGACACCCTGGAGGGAAGGGATGCCATCCAGAGTGACCCGGACAGGCTTGAGAAGTGGGCCCATGGCAACATCATGAAGTTCAACAAGGCCAAGTGCAAGGTCCTGCACATGGGCCGGAGCAATCCCTGGTATCAATACAGGCTGGGGGAATGAAGTGATTGAGGGCAGCCCTGCTGAGAAGGACTTGGGGGTACTGATGGATGAAAAACTGGACATGAGCCGGCAAGGTGCACTTGCAGCCCAAAAAGCCAACCGTATCCTGGGCTGCATCAAATGAAACATAGCCAGCAGGTCGAGGGAGGTGATTCTGCCCCTCTGCTCTCATGAGACTCCACCCAGAGTACTGCATGTAGCTCTGCAGCCCCCAACGTAAGGAGGACACAGACCTCTTACGGCAAGCCCAGAGGGCCACAAAAATGATCAGAAAGCTGGGGCAGCTCTCCTATGAGGACAGGCTGAGAGAGTTAGGGTTTTCCAGCCTGGGGAAGAGAAGGCGCCAGGAATACCTTATAGCAGCGTTCCAGTACTTCAAGGGAGCCTACAGCAAAGATGGGGAGGGACTCTCTCATCAGGTAGTGCAGCGATAGGATGAGGGGTAACAGTTTTAAACTGAACGAGGGTAGATTTAGCTTAGAAATTAGGAAGAAATTCTTTACCGTGATGGTGGTGGGATGCTGGAAGAGGTTGTCCAGGGAAGCTGTGGAGGCCCCATCCCTGGAAGTGTTCAAGGCCAGGTAGGATGGGGCTTTGAGTAACCTGGTCTAGTGGGAGGTGTCCCTGCCCATGCCCAGGTGCCCCTGCCCCTGCTTTCACAGAAGTTGCTTGACTTAAAAGTGCTCAAACTTCTTAAAAGGAGAAGTGTGTTGTCTTACTTGCTTTTGCACTAGAAACTCTAAATGCATCAAGTCTGATCGTACATGGTTTTGCTAGAGGAAAAAATGGTAGGGTCACCACATTTGGTAAGAAAAATAGTCAAATTTAAGTCTTTATTGAAAAATTTCAGGCTCATTGAATTGAGAGTTCATTTGGTAAGTCTCTGGCTCAACATCCTGCTAACAGCAGCACAGGTTTCAGCAGAATCATGCTTTTGGTACTAGTGGATTAACCCATTTTTGGGACACCCAGCTCTTTTCAGGACTTGCAGTCCAGCTCAGAGTAGCAGGAGTGCTCTGAAGCAAACCTGAGAACCAGTTTCACTGAGCAGCTGCAGGTCCTGCATGGTTTCAGATAATTTAATAGTTAAAAATTGCAATCCACAAACTGAATGTATTGTTAACAGGATGGCTTTAATAATGAGCATTTGCCTTAGCTAAAGTAGTAGAGAAACCACGCAACTTCCCAAAACAAAGTCGTCCTGAGAATCAGCAATACCTAGGCTCAGGTTTAAGCACTCTGTAAAGCTTGAAACGCTAATCAAGGCTTCAGTTCCAAACTACTGCTAAATTACAAGCCACAGGCATGAAGCCCAGTTCCTCCTCCCTCCCCAGTCTGGGTTATTAGCTATTATACAGGCTGCTAACTGCTTGCTTATAAAAAAAATGTGGCAGGTTAACTGATGCAGTAGATCAGTACCTACCATAAAAAAAAGGTAGTAGGCTGGTCTTATCTGACCTGTCTACTGTTGATTGATGTACTAACCAGCTGTCAATTGCTCAGACTTGTTCCTCATATTGTTCCTGGCCATTTGCTAGGTTTCTACCAGTTTGTTATGTCATCATTTGTGCTGTAAAAGCCCAGTGGCCTGCTTTAGCTAGGAAATTTTTTTTCCTTATACTTTCCTCACTCTTTTCTTCAGCAACTTAGACCCCTCACTTCCATTACATAGCCACAGCAGCCTTTTAAATGCTGTCTTTATAACTGCTATAGAGTAATGATTATGAAGTGTTTTGCATATTGTAGTATTTTGTATGCCCTTACTTCTGTAGTAGCTGACTTCAAGAATTTTTTCCCACTTGGTAAGTGAAACGGGCAACATTATGTTCCTGAAGCTTTATAGAAATGCTGTTTTGGGGCCAAGAGTTTGATCTATACATGAACAAAAGTAAAAATGCCATAAACTGTTTTCCAATTCTTCATCTACCACATTAAAGAATTGTCATTTTAACCACAACTGAAGAATACACATAGTGGTTTCTGATTTGAAGACCAGAGCAAATTGTTAACTATAAACAGAGTAGTATCTGCTTTCTGCACTAACAGGTTTCTAGAAACTCAATGCAATCCAGGTTAATTCCATCACTGAGTTCTCATTAATTCAGCAGGACACCAACATAATCACAACTACCTAAGTACTTAAAAACAATATTAAAGTCACTTCCAAAAAGTAGCCTTTTTCCACTGTATAAAGTATCAGATGCTAGTGAGACAGTCCATGAAGTTTAATTTAGGTACACTGAAATGGCCTACTTCTGCATGTTTGCTATATGTGACTGAGTATACTTGAATGGTGCGTTGGAAAAAACAAATGCTATGGGAAAAGAAAATACTACACCCCATTTATTTGTTTCTATCATTTTCCAGACTCCTCTTATGACAGAACAATGACCTAGAAGGAACTTTTTAATAAAGCAGATGCAACTGAAGTTACTTAACATTGACGCAAGTATATCAAATTTCAAAGGTAAAGATAAACAAATGCGCACTGTGGTTGTGTAACTTGAAAAACATTTACACCCATCTCAGTTTCCAGTGGAATAGCTTGAAAATTTTATATCTCAAAAAGGTGTCTTTAGCTTTATATAATCTTTGTGTACTGTAACCTGTGTCTTGAATTGTGTATGCTTCAAATTCAGTAGATTATGATTTTTCCCACCCCCCTCTTTTCAGGGTGACGTAGAGCCAACTACAGTCCTATTAGTTTTTAACCACTTTATGTGCTCCCTAGAAGAACATCTACTGAAATAATACATATAAAATAGGCAGAGATGGATACTTTGAATTCATCAGAACAATGAAAAGCTTCACAGTACCACTTCATTCATTAAATAAGTTTGTATTTAAAGATACTACCTTCAAAGGTACCACTGTACATTTGGACCCACAAGAGAACACAGGGTAAATACCCTAATACTTTGCTTTTTAGAACAGCTCAACTTGTTTTTCTTTTTAAGAGAGCAAATAAATAAAACACAATTTTTGCAGAAAAAAGACTTTGATGAGTTACCTAATTTCATTTCAAAATCAGAAATTAGTTGAACTTTGAAGTTGGCATATTACTGTTTTCTTCTGCTACCTTCCATGAATCTGTAAAAATCCTCATGTTTTGAAAATATTTGAGTAACATTTTCTAAATAGAGTTCTAGCAGATCACAGGCATCTGGACTGAAGTGCAGATCTCTAAAACAGACAACTAACAACGCAATACCTGGCCAGTTTCCAAAAGGCTACCGTGGGACAGTGCTGTGAAAGGTACAAACCTGAAACACTAGTATTTAGGAAAGGTAATTCAAAACTGATATAAAAATATATCTTTCATATGGACCTGTCGGAGCAGGTCCAGAGGAGTGCCACAAAAATGATCTGAGGGCTGGAACACCGCTCCTATGAGGACAGGCTGAGAGAGCTGGGGTTGTTCAGCCTGGAGAAGAGAAGGCTCCAAGGACACCTTATCAGTAAGCCTTTCAGTACTTTGAGGAGGCTTAAAAGAAAGACGGGGACAAACTTTTTAGCAGGGCCTGTTGCAAGAGGACAAGGGGTAATGGTTTTAAACTAAAAGAAGGTAGATTCAGACTAGATATAAGGAAGAAATTTTTTACAATGAGGGTGGTGAAAACACTGGTTCAGGTTGCCCAGAAAGGTGGTAGGTGCTTCATCCCTGGAAATATTCAAGGTCTGGTTGTTCAGGGCTCTGAGCAACCTGATCTAGTGGAAGATGTCCCTGCTCATTGCAGGGAGGGTTGGACTAGACAACCTTCAAAGGTCCCTTCCCACTCAAACTATTCTATGATTTAATGTAAAAGAAAGTAAAGAATTTTCTTCTGTAATTCAATCACCTATCAATTTACAGGTAAAATAGTACATTTCCCCCAAGAGAGAGTTTTCTAAGAAACATGAAAACTTTAACGTGCAGATTAGTAACAGCTGGTGCTGTAAGCATCTAAATTAGGAATTGGGGGGTGGGGGAGGGGTAGTGTTCTTCTACACACACATCCCCCCCACTCACCCTCCACCGTTCTGTGGGTTTTGTTTCGGTACACAAGAACGTACGAGCTCCAACTGAAGCTCTCCTACCTGCTGTGAGACCCTCCTTCCTTCCTGACCAGCCCTGCTCACTATGTTGTTGGTGCCCTATGCTGAAGACAAGTTCACATCACGCCTCTTTTAGGGAAGGCAACATTCTGCTAACACCTTTTCTCAGCGCAGATACCAGTTTTCAATAAAGCTATGTAACTTCACATTTCTGAGACAACCACGCCTGCCAATTTGTTGCAGTGGTCCAAAAGAGTCAAAACTTCTTCCAAACCTCCAACTCTTTGCTCTCCTTCCCCGCTCCAAATAAAGACACATAAACCAGCCACAACAGAGTATCAGCTCTGGTGCACACAATTATTTTCCTCCAATTAAGACCAAAACAAACATAACTTTTCATCTAACAAGACATATGCAAAGGTAATTAAAACTGCATATGAAGTGTGTTTGGACAGCTAAATTGTTGATCTTCCCCTAAATACCTTCCAGCAGTGAGAAGTCAGCAGCCGCATCTCAATTGTGCTATCACACAAAACAAGAGGACTCAGGAAATGTGCTTTATCTACTACCGGGATATTAAGTTCTCTTAGTTTACATAAGGACGACAGTAACGCTTGCTCTGCATGGGTTTGCTGAGAGTGAAATGAAGTCAGGACGTACAGTAGTGTCCAGTATTAGTTGACTGGATCATTCATTTTTGTAACCTTCTGTATTTAGATGCCAATCCCAATAATCAGGTCAGAGGAAATTCAAATTGCTGTCATTTTTGGTAAGCAAACTGTTTGTACCAACTTAGGAAAATGACTAGTAATTTTATTTAACTTTAAGCTGGTACCTGCAAGTGTTAGAAATCCAATAGTCTCTTTAAATTTCATGAAGGCAAACAAAATTATTCCTTGTGTGATCTGATGCACAGAATTTACTGATGCAATGCCCTTTTATTTTTTTTTTAAAGTGCTAGGGCATTTTGGGGCATTTTTCTTTCCTGGTATTAGAAGAGAAATCTCTCATTTTTACAGGTCTCTAATCTCCCTTCTGAACTAAAGAGTCTGAAAACATCCCCTGCACAACAGCCTTCAGAGTGGTTAACTATGATTTTCAGAATAATTCAGAATAAGGATAGTAATTATGATAGTCAGGTCTGTTTAGCTATAGTTATAAACAGATTTAAAAGATTAATTGTGTAAGAGTAATCTGCCACAAGATATATGGAGCAACCTGGAGCAAGCATGCATAACAGTATGTAGAGATGCAATGAACGATTTAATCTTTCACAGATCTACTAAACGCTTTCAAGTGTTTGCCCTTGCTCTCCATCTCTGCCCGACCAGTTCTGCTCTTCTGCAGGCTGGACTGCTTCACCTCTCCCGTCTCTGTTCGCACAGAGAATGAATTCAGCAATCATGACCTTGCCGCTTTGACTTTGCAACATTTAATAGCGTTTGTACAGTACAACTCACTTGGTGCGTCCAACAGAAAGGCCACAGAAGTTTTTAGGCCACAGCTGCTCAGGGTCTCTACTGCCTATTAGATGTGCCAGACAGACAGCTTTGATACCAAGATGTTCTGCTTCTTGGAGTATACTGCAATTTATATAGTATATCACATATATGATACGTGCTATGATCTGTATGATATTTTAATATCTATTGGTGTATGCCAATGCTTCATCTTCAGCCTCCTAAAATATGGATCAAGTCCCATTCAATGAGGAAGTGTGCCCAGAGGCATACATTCATTGTCACTTCGGGACTAAGCGACCTACTACATTTTCTGTCTTAGCACATAAACACACTGATTGCAACAGCCAAGTTCAAGTCTGCTCTCCTGCCTTGGTGATCAGGCACAACTGCTTAAGCCCACGGTGATCATTATTTGTGCTACAGTAAAATCTGAAGCTTACAAGCACAGATGTCAGTTATCTTCTAGGAACTTGCAAACATCTCTTCCACCCACAACCAGTAAGCAAACAAGCCCAGGTACAGCTTCTCAAATCTAAGCCTCCAACATCGCCTTGAAACTGAATTTCTGTATTTCAGACAGCCATTGTATGGACATCTGAAGATCCATGACAGATGACAGCAGCACTGTGCTCCTCTGCTGGTACGGGCTGCCTAACACCAGGACATTGCCCTACCACAAGCCAGCTCTAGGGTCACCTGAGCTTGAGCCCCTGAACATACCATAATCCCCAACCACCACCACCCCCTGCCCCATCCAGGTTAGCTAATAGCTTACAGCACCAGGTGAGCCAAACCTTTCCTACATGCTTTTGCTTCCACTCTTTGCGGCTACCCCAACAAGAGGCTTTCACACCTTGACTGGCAGCCTGCCTTCTGGGCGGCTGCTGGGCAGGACTGAGCTCCCACGCCAGATTCAAGACTGCTTCAAATCACAATCTTCAGGATAAACTGAGCATTACCCTCAGTCAGCAGCAGTAGGGACTCGCTGCACGCTCCACAGCAGCATCTGGCCTCATTTCTCAGAGACCAGCAGCCTTGGGACCAGCTTCTGAAGTCTCCCCAGGAGAAGCGGGGACACTGGGAGCAGAGTGCAGCCAACCTCAGGAAGCAAAACACACCACGTTTCCAAACTGCCCGCAAAGGATGCGGCACAGAGGGGGAAGGACACTTTGCAGCAATCACTCTGCTAAGAAGTGATCTCCGTCCACAACAGAGAGGGGGAGAGTCTCCTGAACCTTCACCTAACACAGTTACTGAGGCTGCCATTAGCTCCAAAAGTTTGAGGAAAAAAATCTGAGATCAGAGTCACAGCAGAATGTAAATACAGAAACTTTTACAGGTCAGCTAAAAAACTTGAGGAACAGGTAGTAAGGAGAATTCCTTCATTCTCGTATTTCCTCTTTCAGAAATACAATTCTGGAAGAGCTCTTCAGCGTGTTCTTGCACAAGTCCTTGTATTCTCACCCAACTTAATATTGCTAGACACATAGTTAGGCTTTGTCCACCTGGTGACACTATGAGCTTTTTCTGCTGCAATTCCTCAAGTGGAGGTATCTTCAGGGGAAAGCTAGATTAAAAAAGCACCGGTCCTAGAATAAAAATTCTAAAATTCTTCCAAATTACCTTATACCTGTAAGTTTCTCCAAAAGAACAAACTCTAAGGTGTTTCTGCAATGACTACAGACACTGTGCCTTCACAGTTACTTTTTTTAAAATACCTCTTCAGACTGATACAGGTTACTCATCACGCAAAGCATGCATTCCTGTGAGAAGAGAAACTGCAGTTATCGCTAGATTCGGTCAAGAACACCTTTAGGGATGTGCAGCACTACGGACACAGCTCACTAGCTGATTCACTGCGCCGGTCCTGCCTGAACACAAGCAGTTAAGGAAAGGTGACCAAACATGCCATTTTGTTTTTCTTGGTTTTACCCAAGCACTGAGCACAACCTGATGCTCTCCACTTAACAGCGAGAAACACTTCCTCAAGAGAAGCTTAAACGAAGACACACAGGCAGTCTTACAGATGAGCTGAGAGACACTGCTATTCCATAGCCACCATATGAAGGGAAGCACAGCTACAACTCAGCAGCAGGAACCTACATGTGGGTGAGAGTAAGAACACAGGCTGACATTTCCAGACTAAAGTTGGTGCCATACGAAATTTAACTAGAGAGCTTTATGAAAATATGTAAAAATGTTTGTATAGGAATTCCATAGGAGGTGGATGACCAACAGAAGTACGCAGAAAAACTAAGAACCATCTTGCTTTAGATACTGTACTTTTTATCCTAGTGCTTTACAAAGCAAGGCTATGCAACCATAGCATTTGGCCCTGCTACACAAGTTACGCACACTTGCAAGTTCAATCCAAAAGTCGCAAATGAACAGAGGTCTAAAATATTTCCAGTGGTAAAAGACCAAAGACTAGACAGACCCTAATTAATGGTCCTATTCAGAATAAAGACAATAATATGAGCTCATGACATGGTCTGCACAGAGTGCTGGTAACCAAAGTAACTCCATCAGGTGCCATCCTTTAGCCCACGGGTGGCAGATGAGCACGGGAAGCAGTCACGGGCTGTACAGAGGACAGGATGGGGTCACTGAGCGTGGTGGAGATGAAGACACTGGTTACACGCATCAACTCTTAGAGATACTTGCTTTCCTTAGTATACCTTCACTAATGGAACAGCCACCTGGTTTTGTACTGAGTATTTCTTAAAGACTAAACAGAACGGCTTTTTTAAAAACTGTAGCAAGACAGATGGATGTGAGTCAGAGATTTTGCTGTTTAGCTGGAGGAGTTGTTAGAAAAATCCCCAAAGCATGAAGTGAGGAAGCAAGGCAAGGATATGGAGCAAAGGAGCAGGAGGAAATGGGAATGAGTCCTCTCTAAGTCTCGGGTGGGATTTTCACAACATAGTGCTTTCCTCAGCATGCCCTTCTCTAAGTACAGTCTTTATCTTTCACACTGCCGAGAGTAAACCTACAGCTTGCTGAAGGCTGCAGGAATCACTGCGAGGATAAAACGCAAACACGCTTACTACGCAAATCCCTCGGTAATTAGCAGTAGATGAATGAAGGGCGGCTAAACGGCCCTGCCCGTACCCCCTCTCCCAGGCTACGGCG
>VYXH01008255.1:84223-96357 GCA_013397275.1 Burhinus bistriatus | reverse complement strand
CCGCACGGGCCCGGCGCCGCCTGCGCATGCGCCCTTCTCCACCGACGGCGCCGGCCCGGGGAAGGAAAGGAAGGCGGGGACAGCGCGTGGCGAGCGCTCGCCCTCCCGCCCCTCGGGAGCGCCAATTGCGCATGCGCCTGGCGCACAGCGTCGCTCCCACCGCTCCCGCCCCGCCTCCGGGCGCCTCCTCGCGCCGCCGGCGGGCGGGAGGGACGGACGGGGCTCGAGGCACGTAGGCCGGCGCGCGCGCGCCTGGTGGCGCCTGGCGCCGTGAGGGGCCGGTTCCTGTCAGGCGTGCCGCCCCGGCTTCCCCGCCCCAAAGGGACCCGTCCCGCCCGCTTCGCCCTTCCGCTCAGCCTCCGTCTGTGCTGACAGTATGTAAAATATAGCCCGTGGCGTCCTCGGTGCGAGCTGGTGGGCACGGGAGTTGGTACCGTGCAGCCTGTGGAAGTCCCGAGGTGGACCTCGGTGAGGTGCCTTGCTTCGAAGCTGGCTTCGCTTCCTTGTTAAACTTGCCTAGGAAAAGGACTTTGGAAGTTAGAAACTAACACAACAGGGTCTGTGTTTTGAAAGGACTAAATACTGCATCTTGTGAGGATCTGATGAAAAACGTAGTTTTGAGAAGTCTATTCATGAGTACTCTGGTCTTAATGTCTGAGGAAGCACAGAAAAAACGGGGTGCAAGCAGCAGGCTTGGGAAAAGACCTGTGCAGCAAGTGCTCTGAGTGCATGTGAGTGTGTGTTTTGCAAGTCCAGGTAAAAAAAAAAAATATCTTGAGTTACTTTTTAATATTGTAAGCAAGCTAGCTAGAAATACTGTGGGGTTTTTACATCATGCTTAATAACTGCCTTCTCGGGCATTGACTTTCACAGACAGTACTTCTGCACCGAAAGCCTCATTTACGCACGTTTTTCTCATTACTCACCCTGTACCTGTTCTTTCCCTGGGGAAAATTACGTCTTCTCGCTGTGGGGAGGGATCGAAGCAGCAGCTTTTACCTGTCAGTGCAGCACCCTTCTACAGTGCTTTCCTAAGAGAGTCTTAGGAAATGAGTGTAGCTAAAGCCGTTCAGCCCTTCCTTACTGTTGTATAACAATACAAATGCTCCAACCAGTCTTTGCTGACGGGTAGGAGGATTTTCTATCCACTGATTAGCTTAGCCTTGAAGAAAAATACCACAAACTAGGTTACCAAGAGAGTAATTAAACATAACTAATTCCCTTGCTAATCAGAAAATGCCTCATTCTGTATAACCATTAACTTTCGGATTGTACAAAGCAGTAGGTAATACAAGATCCTGGAGCCCAGAAGGATATAAGAGGTTTTGAAAATTTACCGCTCTGTTCTGAATGGTATCTATTTTATAACTTATTTGACCATCGAGCTGCTGCTCTGGGATTCTATGGTTCGTGTATTACCTATTTATACAAAACTGTTTTGATCTGAAAAACAAACCAGCTTCAACTACTAAGGCAAGCTTGTATATGGAACAGTATTTTACTCTGAGGCCATGCAATTATCATGTTATGGTCTTTGAATTAATGGCCACAGCAAGCATTATAATCATGAAATATGTATTTTAAAATGTAAATTCAAAACAGGTGATGGTATCTTAATGTTCTGGAAGCAGACCTGAGGCCCGGAGCATGAAGTGATTCATCCCGGGTTCCCAGAAGGAAGTTTCTGACAGACTAACTGAAGGGTACACAGATCATCTGACACCCTCTTGTCTATGTTGAACAAGGTTTAAGCTTTCCATAACACATGAAATAGTTTGTGGAATGTTACTTACAGTTTGCACCTTACTTTGTAAGTGGACCTACTTACAAAATGTTCAATAGACAATACTTAATCTCTCCCTTACTTCACCTTTTGGTTTGAACATATACCTGGTACACAGGAACACGACACAAGCATCTGTCGGTGACATTTACTTATTTTGAGATATATTCACAGTTTGTGACTTATTACATGTTTTCCTGTCCCATCTTCAATGACTTCAGGTCAATATACCCAGTGCATTAAGGGACAGATTAATTCATACATATTTAAATTAATAAGCACAAGCATTTTAGCCTGGTATTCTTAGAGAATATGAGTATGCAGCAGGGGTGAATTCACACTGTAATAATTTTTTAAACGCTTGGCTGACTACAACCAAATTTGTTTTGGGCACAGAGTCCTTAATTCCTCATGGAAATGGACACCTCAATGCTGCCTGCAGTAAGGAAATGCTTCAGAGTAATGCCCATTTTAGACACCAAGGAGTTATAATACACGAGGTAAATTTCAAGACGCAAATCCATAGAAAACCAGGCATCCTTAGCTCTACATTCTTCAAGTTATGTTGCAGACTTAAAAAACCCCTATGTAATAAAATACTGTATTACAAAACAACGTAACTGGAAAAATTTCTATGTAGACACTCAATTACTCCTAAGTCATTACAATAGCTGCAAAACTGGCAATGCATGACTGTTTTACATAAGCAGGTCTCCAATTGTAGCCTTTTTTCATCCAAAAGAATGTACATATTGCTTCTAGTGCAGTTACAATCTAGAACAACTGTTTCTTTTCTACTCCTTATTGAGGTCTGTGAGTAATGTCTTCTTGTGATCATTTAATTAATAACCAGTTATATAATGAACTAATCCAATCATTTACGTTCTCTAGACTTTCTTTATATGCCCCTAAGTACTACTGGTACCTGAAAATGATAGTGCTATCTTTGTGTTGAAAACGCTAATGCTATCAGTGTTAGTGGCATTCACAGAGGAGGTAAACAGACCATCATGGTAACACTTCACAAAACTGAGTTCTTAGATTCTGAGCCCAGCTGACCACAGCTGTTAATTCTGATTATTCAGAGGAAAACTCCAGACTAATGCTTGGAGAACACCTCACTCATGCGACAGGTCAGAATCTTACAAAGCAGGCAGATGAACACATTAGCAGGTGTAGTCTAATTGAATTTCTGATCCCAGATTCTATCAATGTGTGCTTGCATTTTGCTTGCAACATATATGCCCTCATCAGGAAATTCCATCTGAACATAAGGAAAAATGTCTTCACTTTGAGGGTGACAGAGCGCTGGAACAGGCTGACCAGGGAGGTTGTGGCGTCTCCTTCTCAGGAGATATTCAAAACCCACCTGGATGCCTTCCTGTACAACCTGCTCTAGGTGAACCTGCTTTGGCAGGGGGGTTGGACTAGATGGTCTCCGAAGGTCCCTTCCAGCCCCCACCATTCTGTGATTACGTAGTTGGGTAACATAATTTGCTTCATAAATTCCAAAATAGAGGAGGATGCTTCAGAAAAAGCAAAATAAATGCAGTTATTCTTCTGAATGCAAATTATTGAATTTTTTTCACAAAAAAACAATGAGAAGGGGCAAGCTTTCTTGTCCACACTTCCATTAGAACATGTTTTAATTAACAGAAATTTACTTTTCTACTTTTCTTCCCAGTCTTCATTTATGCAAAGAAAACTACACCATCCCTCAAGTGGACTAACACAACTGACTTCAACATTTCAGAAGCAATTTGAATATGCGCAAACAGCTGCAGACGCATGGTTTTGTAGGAACAACTTTAGTGTTTGTCAAAGACAACTCAGGAATCTGAACTCCACTTTTTAGACAGACAACTGCTGTAGAACAGGCAATGTATGCTGCTTCTAGATTTTCCTGCCAGCATGCCCCAGTGGTAGGTCCTCTAAAACCCAGCTAGGGAAAAGAGGATGTGCTTTCCCTCCCTGCCCATGTTGTACAGGCTGTCAGTAGCACTGAAAGTGGTATAAAATTTGCTAAAAAAAAATTTGCCAAAACTAGTTCAGATGTCACTAAAGATCGTGACATAAAAACCTGAGTGACAGGATTTAGGAAGAGATATGAACACCCCCAGAATGTAAAATAAGCCATTTAGGCTATCCCATCCAAGTAGATTTTGCCAGAAACTCGTAATCTTAGTGCCAGATATCTGCATATGTATCCATATGTTATCCCTCCTTTAGAAAATTACTACTGCACTAATACGTAACAGCTTCCAGCTGTGCATCCCTTATGTATTCAAATTAATCACTGGGATTTGTTTAAATAAATAAATAAACAAATAAATAACATTCATCTGGAAAAAAAACAGAAGAACAGGTTGCTCCATAAACAGCAAAATTAGTGATGTCTAGTTGCGTATGGATTTGGGTCACATCCCTGCACCCCTCTTCAGGCCACAGTAGTCCCAGCTATCCATCCTTCCATGGTTTTCCTTTCTCCTCCCTCCCAGCAAATCCTGCAGTGTGTTCAGAAGCAGGAATGCGCCACTCAGCTCCACAAGTCTCACAGAAAATATTAAGCTTACCCTGAAACTTTTTCCTCAAAGGATACCTTCCCCTTAGTTCTATCACTCAACAATTGCCAATTTTCATGAAGAACTTAAATTGTCTTTGAGCGTTCTACCTCCCATCTGATTTTTCTTAAACTGAACAGTGGGCTTGAAGTGGGTCTGACACATAGACGGATGGAGTACATAACNTTCCTGTACAACCTGCTCTAGGTGAACCTGCTTTGGCAGGGGGGTTGGACTAGATGGTCTCCGAAGGTCCCTTCCAGCCCCCACCATTCTGTGATTACGTAGTTGGGTAACATAATTTGCTTCATAAATTCCAAAATAGAGGAGGATGCTTCAGAAAAAGCAAAATAAATGCAGTTATTCTTCTGAATGCAAATTATTGAATTTTTTTCACAAAAAAACAATGAGAAGGGGCAAGCTTTCTTGTCCACACNTATCCCATCCAAGTAGATTTTGCCAGAAACTCGTAATCTTAGTGCCAGATATCTGCATATGTATCCATATGTTATCCCTCCTTTAGAAAATTACTACTGCACTAATACGTAACAGCTTCCAGCTGTGCATCCCTTATGTATTCAAATTAATCACTGGGATTTGTTTAAATAAATAAATAAACAAATAAATAACATTCATCTGGAAAAAAAACAGAAGAACAGGTTGCTCCATAAACAGCAAAATTAGTGATGTCTAGTTGCGTATGGATTTGGGTCACATCCCTGCACCCCTCTTCAGGCCACAGTAGTCCCAGCTATCCATCCTTCCATGGTTTTCCTTTCTCCTCCCTCCCAGCAAATCCTGCAGTGTGTTCAGAAGCAGGAATGCGCCACTCAGCTCCACAAGTCTCACAGAAAATATTAAGCTTACCCTGAAACTTTTTCCTCAAAGGATACCTTCCCCTTAGTTCTATCACTCAACAATTGCCAATTTTCATGAAGAACTTAAATTGTCTTTGAGCGTTCTACCTCCCATCTGATTTTTCTTAAACTGAACAGTGGGCTTGAAGTGGGTCTGACACATAGACGGATGGAGTACATAACGGTTTAAATCTTGTTTCTGTAGGAAAACAGACTTGAAATTCGGGGGCGTGGAAAGGAACTGTCTGCAGGAAGCTCTGACTGAGACACAATATAAGGCAACTAGTTAGACATAAATTAAAGCAGTAAGAAAATTGTTTATTGTTCAGGCATACAAATTGTTCCAACTGTCATAAAATGACAAATTTTACATTTTTAAAACCAAGTTAATATATTACATATTAGCACACCTTCAGTCTTGAGAAATAATGAATTTTAGTGCAATGAAAGTAAATAGAATAAATAATTAGGATCTCAAGAGTAAAAATTCATACCATAAATATGTCCGCACATACATGTATTTATACGTCCTCTATTACCACAGTATCCAAACTCTTCAAAATAGCTAAATGTATCTTTTCCTCCTCAGCTTTTAGGAGACATAGCTTCATGTTTCAGAATGTGTGTGTGCGTGCATGAGCATATGTGTTTGTGTCTACACTTGTGTATATATGTAGCAATCTTGGGAAGAGGCAGATCAAAAGAGAGTTTGTTTATTTCTGAATGATCATAAGCCTTGTTCCTCATGTTGTGGGAGCAAATGACAAAGTTTAAGTCCTGTGTCTGCAAAAGTTCTGTTGTGCCTGCTCTGGAACGCTCCTTCATTTGTCAAGGATTTTACAGCTGTAGTAGAATTCAGAGACATCACGACACTCGGGTGCTTAAATCCTGTTTCACGGAAAGCTTTGATTATCAGGACAGACTTTGAAATCAAACTCTGCATTCAGTGCATAGCCAGCTGAACTCCAGGGCAAAGTTATCACCATGACCTGTTGCTAAATACATAGGGCTGCTGTGTTTTACAACTGCTGAAGTTTTTATAACATGGAGCTTTGTTCCTGAGTGTGAGTTGCAGCAATGAAATATGAAGGTCGGTGATGCAAATATTGTTGTGGTCAGGAGTGATGCTGATAGAAAAGGACACAATGTACAACTAGTTAAGGAAAGAACATTTTTGTTATTGGTAGACTGAAGAGTCAAAGAGAATCCAGTGAAGCACTCCCCTTTTCCTGAAAGCAAAAATCCAGTCCCACTTAAGCTTACTGTCATCCAGATACTAAATCAATGTCAGACAAGTGCTAATTTTGGCAGGCTATTTAAGATTCAGTGTAATCCAGATGCTAGTTCAACTTCACCTGGATGCTAATCTTGACAGGGCACTGAGAATTCAGGAACAAGCTGGTATTCTTCCAACTTCATGCATAGGTTCAGACAGGAAAACTAAGTTGTAATTTGACCCTTCAGGTGTGATGCAGCTTTTAAGATAGAGAAACTGTTACAATTACCTTAATTAAAAGGACTTCAGATATTTCAGAACATTGTTTCAGCTCTGAGGATGACAAAGAAATAATATTTGGTAACCAACAATATACAAAGCAGCACAGAGTTGCAGCAGAATGATTACAGACACATTTTTTTTCTCTTTTGACAGAATGAATAGAAAACACAGAGCATAAATGGTTTCTGTACTGTGCACGGGCTTATGAATGATCTGGAAAGTCTTCATTCACAGGTGGCATTAGAATTGTTTTTTCTAACTCCTTATGAAAATGGTTAGGTAGAAGGAAATCACTTTTATAGAGTGACTGTGTCTTTGGCACTGTTGCGATTTTTGCATGTATCAGGATGCGTAACATACCTATTTCAAGAAATGATGCTGTTTAGGGATAGCTACAGCTAAGGCAGAAGTAATCTCAGATAATCTCACACATTTAAGAGAAATTTTTTTGTAGATATCCAGTTATACTGTGCATGCATTTATTTGTGTATATCAAATGGACAATTAACAGTGCAAGTGCTTGTTTTGTGAAAAGGTGTTCACGAGTGCAAGCAGATACACTTTTAGATCTTAAAGTTCACATGCCCCCTAGAATTGGCTTGCAGATCTTCATGGTTAATTCTGCTGGTGCTTATGGCTGATCCTGGTTCTTTGCCCTTTAACAAAATTCTACAACCAGTATACAACTCCAGATATTTTCAAAACAAACAGAAAAAAAAAAAATTGTTATGAAGGCTGGTTGCTACAGGCCTTGGTCATGCTAAACTGCGACTCCCAATTCTGCTTGTATGTACTTAAAAACAGATTGCTGAATGTTACCACATAATTTTGAATAAACATTTTCAGTGAAGTCTGACTTAAAGCTTTCCAAATGTCCTTTTAAATAACAGATGAAAAGTAACAAATATCTCTTCATGTATATTCCTAGTTCATGGTTATGTGATTTTATCCATCAATGTGATGAATAAACATTTATTCCCTATAAAATTCCTTACTTTAATAATGCATCTAAATATATTTAATTCTAAAATCTGAATCCTTTGTAACACTTCTTGAATACTGGAAGCCATTGTGTTACTCCTATCTCAGTGCAAAGCAGGCTGACTGGAACCCTCAAAAGTGCATCTCAATTTATTTCTCAGTGTATTAAACTTAACCTAAAATTAATCTTTGATTAGAAGTCATAAAGCAAAATGCATCTGATTTCCTCCCTCCAGGGACTGATGAGTCAGCTTAGACATTTTAGGAAGATGAGTTCCCAGCCGTGCTGTTTTAACCTCTGGTAGGTGTCACGAGCAGACTACAGACTGCCTGCGGTTCCATCTAGAATGATCTGAAAAAGAATTTTAAAAAATCTTGCTTATTTGAGCATATTCATGTTTTGAAACAATCTGGCATTTCATAATACCAAAGCAGTAGGTTAAAGTCTGGATATGATCAGTTCCTGGTTTAGGTAAATATCTAACTAGATAACACAAGATTATTCACAAATATTTGAGCATGTGAGTAGTGAATGAAGCCTGTGACCCCCCATGTCAACAAAGACAAGCACGTAACACGAAGGATTCAGAGGTCTAGATAGGACAATGTGTCTGGGATGCAAATCAGCTTGCTCTCTAAGGGGAATGCTGTTTTAACACTTCATAATAGAGGCTCAGTAAACTGTGAGAAATCCAACATATCTTCAAATAACTCATTGGTCATGATAAAGTACCCACGGGTGTTTTTGGTGTGTAATATCTACGACTATGACTAATCTGCAAAAAGTAGATACAGCTGACTAATGCCAGCCACATAATATCACTGTCTCAGTATCTGCTTCAAAATTGTTGCTACCATCTGGCAACCATTAAATACTTACTCAAAGTTTTAAACCTCTTGTAGGTGAAATGAAAGGCCTTGAGTTTGTCAGAATATTGTATCTGATTTCACCCTCTCTCTTTCCTGGTATGTCAGCATTTAAAGCCAATCAGAGAGCTGTCTTTTATTCTCTGCTTTAGACGTTGCTGATATCTGCTGCAAAGAATACAGAAACTTGGACTCCAACAAAGAAGTTAAGAATTAACTTTTCCTCAGTTTTAATCACGATCAGGTATGTGTGTGTGTGTTATATTTATGATTTGGAATCCTTAACAACGGGCAAGAATTTAAATTAAATTGACAAGAAGCATCGAAGATAGCAGTTTTTCAGGAGTTCCTATGGTGTTGCTGAACAGTAGTTCCTTTAAGAACTTAAAAATAAAAAAAGCTTTTGCAACATTTTAAATCTTCATAAACACCAGCAGATGACAGCGTCCTAATGAGGACAATATAGGAAGTATGTGTATAATGGACTAGAAAATGTGTGTAAAATAAAGCAAAGGTTGCACTTCTGTGATGTGATACGGTTCAGCTCTCAACACCAGTAGTCTCCAAAATCCATGCAATTATTGGTGGACTCATATGGGACACACTATGTCTTCACACACTATGGTTTTCTCTTAAGGCCTATGGCTATGTATGGGGAGACTTCCTGGAACTCACCTAGTCCTAGACTCTAGCATCTTTGAATTCACCCTAATAGCTTCTAAAAGAAAATTCCATGCCAGGAAAGAGAGGACACCTCCATGAAAAGAGAAGATCCCTCAATCAGGAGGAAGTTAGGAGAAGAATCAAGAGAG
The DNA here is from genome assembly GCA_013397275.1 of Burhinus bistriatus. Taxonomy (NCBI): domain Eukaryota; kingdom Metazoa; phylum Chordata; class Aves; order Charadriiformes; family Burhinidae; genus Burhinus; species Burhinus bistriatus. The sequence continues at coordinate 86,998 of VYXH01008255.1, read as the reverse complement.
TTATTGGTGAGGTGCAGTACAAGAAATAATGCATACATCATTTCTTGACTAGAGATACTGTCATCCTTGTCCCTCACATGTACTTTTCCAGCTTCTCTGTTCTCCCTCAGGGATAAAAATTAAAACCCTACAAAATCAGAAAAGGGAAAAGGATGGAAATCATAGGAACCATCCTACCTATAGGCCCATGCTGCTATACTACTATGACTTGACATTTCATACTCCCCTGTGAAAGAAATGCCTGATGCCTCTGAGGAACAGCAGTTCTTTCTAAATACTAACTGGGTTACAACACTTTAAGGACCTTCTGCTATTTCTCATGACCATGATAGAAACAGCAGCTGTTTCTAAATGTAATCAAAATGCATTCTTTTGGACCAAGGACAGAATCTCCTTATGGCTATGAAGAAAACATGGAAAAAAATCTCTTTAGAAGTGTCAGAAGCAAGGAGTAACATTTTTGGAGACATCTTAGTCACTTATGGGTCTAAGTAGTGACTTCAGACACCTGCTACCAGTGGCAAGCTTAGGTGTTGGGGCTCTAACAGATCCATGTTCTGGCAGGATGATTTTTTGAGCCTGAAGTAGGTACCTTGTTTCTTTGTGCCACCAGTGGAAAGAGATGGGCACCCTGATAGAGCTGCACAGTGTCTGCGTTAGAGAACTGTCTGTGCAATAACTACCTGTGGAATTTATGCATATTAGCAGTGCAACTCAGTACTCCCATGTGCTGAATTTGTAACTGCCTGTAGTCAAGGTGCTTGAAAAACAGGAGTCAGAAGACTTTGTCGGCTCAGCTACCCGACACCGGTGTGCCAACATACAGGAAAGCCCCAAATCGATGATTGAAATCTATTAGCAAAGCAGGAGAAGGTAGTGTCAACAGTTTGACATTATGTTACTCATTGCAGAACACACCTGGACACAGACGTATAGGGTGCTAGGTCCTCTTTATCCACAGGGTTCAGGTACAACGTGTTGTCTATCAGGAGACCACGTTCCCTTACTAGGCTATTCTATATGCCTGGCTAAGGGGAATTCTCTGTTCTGTTTATTGAAGCAGATCTACCACACAGCAAAGAATCTAAGGTTTAGAAGTCCAAGGAGAGGAAAAACGAAAGGGGAGAGTCATGTAACTGTCTAAGGCCAGTGGCATTTCCCTCAGAAGGGAGCACTCTTGGTCCGATTATTCACACATTGCCATATCAGCATTTTTCACTGTATTTTTTGTTAAATTATTTAGTGAGGAAATTTTTCATATGCATAATAAAGAATTCTGCTGATCTTTCCCCAGCTCGATATTACAAAGACAACTGGAGGCAAACATAGTTACAATACTTAGCAGAGAAATTAATTAGCACTGAAAGAAATGGAAGAAGACATTTGCTTGACTTTGGTCAGCGTAGAAGTTTGCTGTCTAGTCTAAACTCATCTCCTCAGATCACTTTGTAGTCACTGGGAAAAGGTCAATACTTCCCAGAGACTTATTGATCCCATCCACTCTCAAAATCTGTTTAAAGATGAATTGTTCTGTTTCTCTCCACTTAGATTTACAGAGCAATTTGTTGGTTAAAATATCCAAGCTCTAACTGGTGAAACATGATCTGATAAAAATATCAGGTACAGGAACTTATTCTTTATGGACTTTATGAAATGAATATCTCTACTTGAAAGTAAAGCAATTCAATTAAAAAATTTAAAAATATTGGAATAAATGTATATACCAATTTTGTAAAATGGTAGAAATATCTCTATGACCTTATACACTGTCCTTATACAGCATTAACATCCTGTGGATGTTATAGTGAAGAAGTCTGTGTAAAAATTTCTTACAAAAATGTCTTGCAAACATATAGAATCACTTTAATGTTTGTAACGCTTCAGTTATTATGTATATTTGCTTTCTTCAGCCTCTAGCCCTAAAGATAATTCTCATCTATTTTTTCATGTCTTTTACAGTATCATGAAATATATAGCATAATCTAGGGAACTGTGTTAGTTCAGTTTAACAAGAAGGAAACTGCCTATATTAAGAAAAGAACTAGTGTTTGAGACAGAACAGGTAGAATGGAATGAAATAAAATGCAGGCATACTTTCTAATTGTATTTCTTGTAATGAAACAGTCACTGAAAACTTGTGCTTCTTAACATTTATAGTAGTCTTAAGGAGAAGTAATCTCTGAAACCGAGTTAAAAATAAGACAACTTATTCATGCACATCCTTCAATGAAAATGAAAGCATGAAAATGAACACTTTACACAAATGTTCTTAAGTATGCAGGATCTGATCTCTTGCATCCCAGCGGATGTTTCTATGCTGATAATTAAAACTGACCTTACCCTGTTCAAAACCCATGAGCTGTGTTTTTCTTCCTGTTTTGGAAATGGGAGTTCTAGGGACAGACGTGTAAGATGTGAATGTCTACATGTAAAGTGGGACTTGGATACCAGTAACTGAAATCTATGCAAAATTAAACCCTCATAGCTCTGAAAATAATAGAAGAGATTAAGATAAGCAGGAAATGCTAGAAGTCATCAAAAAAGCACTTGAAAGGGCTTGTTAGAACTGCTGTTAGTAACTGGGCATAAATGAAAGACACATGCTTAAACCAAAAGGTCAAGAAAAAACAGCACCTGACACTCATATCTCAGAATCTGTTTGCTGACTGCCATCTGAATATGTGTATCACAAGTCTCTGCAAATCAAAATAAATATTTAATTTGTAAATCTGTGCTCCTACACTGCTTTGACATTCTCTTTCCCCCCCTTCCCCC
>VYXH01008255.1:69865-84218 GCA_013397275.1 Burhinus bistriatus | reverse complement strand
TGCCCTTCCCCCCCCCCCCCCCCCCCCCCCCCCCCATAAGAACAAAGAGTTCTTATCAGCAATAATTCTGGAAAGGAATCAAGCTCCATCCAGAGTTTTCAAGTTACCAGAAACTATTTGTAAAGTCAATAGAGACTATTGAGGAATTACAGAGGGAATGTTTGATTATCTGGGAGGAATCCAGGGAGTTCTCAGAGCTAACAGTTTTCCCATTTCCTAAACAGAAAAAAGGTAGTTGAGACAAAATGTTGTATGAGAGCATCATGCTTTGTTTAGAGCACTGAATGATACTGAAATGTAGTTAAACAACAATTAATAATGGGAACAAGCACTGTAAACTGCAATCTATTTGCCTAAAGGGGAAAAAAGACTTGTTTCCTTAAGCAGTCACTCATAGCTGTTACTCATACACGACTTGATTCTTGTTGAATAGTTGTTAAAAGGAAGAATTTATAATATAAGGACAGTATGTTACTTAGTTGAAGAGGGAAACTAATGCTATGAGCAACAACTCAAATATGTCTGCTGTAGACCTTCTATTAGGAAATCGAATGTAATTGGCAGCTCCTGTATCCACTGTAGCAGTTTGGCAGAAGCAAGTGGATTCGCCCCAGAAATGTGACTTGTCTTTTGCTAAGATAGAAGAGCTTTTAGGTCTGACGGCTGTTTCTGCTTCGCTTTCTGAGTAGGATTAAGTCAGCAGTTTGCCCCTTATATCTTGTTTTAGTTGCATGCTTCACTTTGAGCAGCCTACATTTTTGTTGTGTTGAAGAAAGCTGGCAAAACTGGTGTGTAAATCTTGACCTGCAAATTTCCTAGTGAGGTAGTTGTTACAGCTGATAAAGAATTGGTGTTTTAAATGAAGTTAACCACTGCATAATAAGTATCTTAGTACACACATTGTGCTTGAAGCCATTGATCACTACCTAACCACTGATGTGAACGGACTCAACTTTCACTTACTCACATTACAACTAGTATCTCAATACCTCTAGTCATTTCTACTTAAATATACTGAAGAATGCTTTAGGTAAAGTTTGACAATATTGAAATTTCTTAAGCCTCAACCTTTTGTCAAAAGAGTCCACTGCTATAAAGACGTGTAGATACATCTGGCAAAACATTGTATTTTAACAGTAGTAAGTCAAAATACTAAAAGGAATTACCCTTTTCTACCTGAAAAGGGTTATCTGTAACAGATGGAAGTTATAGTCAGCATGGAAAGAAAAAAAAAGTACAATATTCAATGCTTACAAGAAAATACCCAGAAAGGATTACAGCATTCCCAGGAAAATTTCTGCTTACCAGATCCACTGCTGCTCACTTGAGTTATTTTTCCATCATCTTCATCATCACTATCACAGCTTAATGGCTGAAAAGCTATTTCTGACTCTGTGTCTACTTGATTAGCATCTGGCTTTTGTTGAGCAAAGCTTCGCAATGCCACAAGGCGGTGGTGTATTGCTGCATACAGGTATCCAGTGTCCTTTGAGCTTGCCTGCAAAATATAAAATGCATACAGTCCAAACTAAGTGAGAAAAATCTCTATTTTTCACAGTGAATCTGACTGAGAAGTTTTCAAAAGTAATGAAAGACCTGTATTTTGTCCTTTTTAATCAAAATAATCCATTTAAGATTCACATTTAGTAATTCATTTCAGAAAATAAATTTAAATACAAATAATGTCAAGTTTCTTGAAGTGGTCTGAGTTTTATAATATGTAGCTGTTGATTATTTTCTCTATAGTAACAAGAAACATAAGCTTAAAAATTATTATTTCCCCTGAAGAATGGCTCAGTTTGTACTGAGTACTTGATATTCCAGACAATTCCTGAATATGATTCTGGAAGTAATAAAGTACTGAAATGTTAATAGATGTGTTTCATTTTGATTTACAGAATAAATAAGAATTTTAAAAGCTAACTACAAAAAATTGTTTGTTATTATAAAATGTAAAGCTACCATGAGTTCTGCTGCTATTGTAGAACAGAAGATGAGCATCATCAGGAAAGGTATTGAGAACTAGACATGGCAGCATTTTGCCAGTACATAAAACCTTCGAGCAGCCATATCCTGAGTACTGTGTTCCGTTCTGGTCACCACATTGCAAGGATATAGCAGAATTAAAGGTGGTAAAGAGAAGGACAGCAAAAATGATCAAGAGTGTGGTGCAGCTCCTTATGAAGAGTTGAGACTCTTCAGTCTGAAGAGAAGGATGAGAAGGTTTTCAAAATTATAAAAGTGGTGGATAAACTGAATATTGTACTGCTGTTCATCAGACCACACAAGAAATGCACTAAGGTATGCTTAATGAAAGCAGTAGAGGATCAGCGTAGAAGAAAGTGCTTCTTCACAGAGTAAGAACTTCTAGAATTTGCTGCTTCAGGAGAGAGTGGGGACAGACAGTATGAACTAAAAACAACAGGCCAAAAATATAGTAATAAAAGTTTAAAAAAAAAGAATTAGAAAAATTCAGGGTCAATCATTTCATAAAATAGATAGCAAAGGAAATAAGTAGGGGTGCATGCCCTCACATGCACATACAACGCTTACAGACAATGGGGGTAGATGAGGTGAACAGACCATACAGTGTGGCCATGCTTGCTTGTGCTTCCTAAAAGCACTGCATTTGGGCACTGTCAGAAGTGCCAGTAGAGTATTTCTTTTGTTCTTACGACAGAGGGTAACTGAATGCATATGGTCTTCTGTAGCCCAGTTCACCACTTCTGTGCATCATGTGGAGTAATTTCTATCTGTGTCACTTGGCGACAGGAAGAAATATGTCTTGTTTGGATTGGAATGACACATTTCAGTGTGTACAGGTGGAAAAGCTATGCGAATTGGGAAGGAGCAGCAGATCAGGGTTGCCTCCTGTGCTACCCAGACTTGCAGCAGCAAACAAGTCTCTCTCTACAGCCAGGCAAAGAAGAAAGCAATTCAGAGTTGTTCAGGTGTCTGAACTACAAATGCAGTTCTCAGTGGACAAATCCGAGCTCTCAAGATAACATGGCTTTTCACAAAACACAAAGTCATAAATATGAAAAAGGCAGCTGTTCAGTCTTATCCGTTCTATCTGTAGCTTTCTTCTTATTCATTCAAAAGCCAGAGTTCCTCTGGCACTTTAATCTAATATGAACTCCACCTTCTGCCAAGAGGGGTGGACTCACCTCCATACATTCTCTGACTCTTCATTTCTACCCTCTCCATTGTGCCAGTACCACCATTAGGGTGATCACAGGTGAATAAAATCAAGCTAAAAAACTAACTCAGCAAAAATGAAGAAAACTACACAGATCAGTTCTCTGATCTGCCTCACTCATTGCTGTACTAATTCCAATGCCACCAAAAGTGAGGAGAGAGAAACAACGATGAGGGGAGCGGGCAGGGTCAGCCCTTCGTGCAAACCTGAGTGAGTACTACAGGACCAACTTAGTGGAGTCTTGTGGACTGCCTCCTTTGTAGTCACCACCATATGAGTCTTCTCCCTCACTCATGAGAAGCCCTTTGGATAATATCCCTGAACCAAATGGATCAATCATTCATGTGACATGGCAAAAATAATTTTAAATGGCAGTTAAAAATATCTGCTGGTGCCTTGGAGGAGTGGGTTCTACTGACTGATAGATCAGCCTGATGTACATGCCAAGGCTTTGCTAATGCCTCATGCATTGACCAATTTGCCTTCCACACTCAAGAGTCCCAGTGTTCGTTTGGCTGGATACCAGCTATAGGGATACCAGCCACTTCTGCAATGATGGTACAAGCAGCTTCCTGCAACCCTTGCCACGCGCATACAGCTGTTACACATCTTGGTTTCCTAATCCATGTCTTTTTTACACTCCAGAAGTGCCAGGACAGAATTTCAGGAATGTTTACATCTATATATTCTAGAAAAAATGCAGCACATCTGGAAATCTAGGACATTTCTAATTCTCACATGCAGACCAGCTGTGCAGCACAGCCATAGTTAAGTCAATCACTGTTTAGAAGTGATAGACTTACAATGGTTGCATATACAGTGCGTGGTGCTTTGCTTGTGTATATGTGACACTTCCTGAGAGTGGTGATTTATTTTTCTTGCCCAGGAGGCTGGACCCTTCCCAGAAAGGTCTACTGGGGAAACCAGAGACATCCTTAAACTCATGTGGATGCTGTCACTTCCCAACCTAGGACATACGTGCTATTTATGTGCAAATAGCTCCACCACATTTCCATCCTCAGCTTATCAGCCCTTGCTATAGAAAACCAGGATTACCAAGACTATTGTCTTACATAAGGTGAGATCACAAAATCTGTGTTCTCCTCAACTGAGAAATGGAGGTCCTACACTGGATGGATTATTGCAAGCACTGTGTCAAGCACCATGGCAGAAAGCTGCTGCTTTGTACCAAAGTAACTTATAAATATGTAACTACCTGTGTAGAAATTCTTACAGTGTTGCTTCCATAAGAAACAGTAATTGCTGCATATGACCCTGGAATGATACCCATTCCATCAGTGGAATGAGAAACAGTCTGGAAATATCTGTCGTAAGTCCATATCCCATCTTCACACCTTTTTTTTTTAAATACCAAGGGGTAGCACTTCTAACTCATTTCATAATAAAAGCTATGTAACAGCTAAACTAAGCATAGCCTGACAGAGCATAAAAGGCCATTTGCTAAAACCAAAGCCTCAGCAAGTCTTCAGAATTCTAGATGAAATGGGGATTTGGGTGGGGTTTTTCTCTCTTGCTTACCTGAATTAGAAATACTTGAACAGAGTGGTCTTCTTGGTCTGTTGCAGTGAAGCACAGGCTTTTTCTGTTTGCTTTTTGTATAACCATTTGATCCCAGAGTCGGGTGTTGAGAATCAGTCTCAAGCTGCCTTGATTTCGCATAACTGAAATAAAAAGGTTTATATGATAAATCATTGGAACCATCTTCATTTTTACCGCAACATTTTTCTCTACCACTTGTATACAACTAATATTTTCACAAACTGCTCTTTTTAATTTGGTCTAAACCTGACATGGTGAGATTTATTTTTTTAATTATTTTTTTAAATACCAGAATTTATTAGTTTCTTTCAATACATCTGGCATACAAAGCAAATAATCTGCTGAAATTGTGCAATACAGTACAAAAAATGACGAGAGTAAAAACGATATTCCAGAAGTGACTTGAAACAGTGTCCCTGGAAAAGCAGAATCAAAAAAGAGCAAACTGTAGACTGGTGACTGAGCTAAAGATACATTGCAGTAGAAATACATAGAACCTAACAACATATGCAAGTGTGAGTGTACAAACCGAGTGAAAAATGCCCAGTGCCTCAGTCCGTAACGCAGCTAACATTATCAGGCAATGTTAAAAAGATTCCCATCAACTTGACTTAAATAAAACTAGCTACTCAGTTTTAAATGTTCTGAAATAAACTTATTCTGGCCAGCAGTAGTACAAGTCATTTAGCGTTTTGTGTATGTGTTACTTGGTTATTTAATTCTTACTTAGCCTTGACTGCAACATTCCACACTTATTGCTGGAAGTGTCATTAAGCCTCAGGGATCCTCTGCCTCTTTCAATCCAGGTTAAGGAAAGTTTATTAAATGCAAAGAGCTTGCAGTTGATCTGAAAGAAAAATATGTGATGGAAATTGCTAGCCAATGTTAATTTTATTGGTTCTAAAACTTTATGTTTTTAAACCTTTTGATACAGCTTTTAATACATCCATATGCATATATACAAAGATAGATACACAGATATATCACATAAAAGGAAATGGCTCCCAGATCTGTGCTAAACTTTCTGCTAGTCATGGAAAACATTCAGCATGGATCCCAGTTTATTTTTTCAATTATTTCATCTTCATTAACTCTTCATCTGTGATATCCACTAACAGATGAATTTGTTATAAGTGTTCTACAATCTTATTCCCTCACTCATTAGAAACATTATGCAGCCTGGTACCGCTACTAGTCGAGTACTACTCCAAAGATAGTAAAGCTACCATGTTCTGACAAGACAGAAGATTTAATCAGTGATAAAATAATGTAACTTTCAATGTTAAGATTTTTAAAATCACATACATCATTGCTATTTTCAGAGAAAATAACAGTTTGAAGATGAAGAATAGCAAGATACGTCCTGCTGAGCAAGAAAGATAATATTTTAGAATAATTATAAAACTAATTACTTTGACAACACATTGCTTTTTTCCGAAGAAAGTTTTGTCATAAAAAAAATCTTAAATCACTTCCAATTTCGAAGTTTTAGTTACTGCTGGTATACTGTGTAGATGCTTATAAAATACAACTGTAGAATGAAGTTCTGAAGCAGTCACTTACTGAAAGGGACTATGAAATGAACAAATACAATATGAAAAAGAAAGTATCAGCCTACAGAAAAATGGGTTAGCAGAGGCGTATCTTAAAAAAGTGAAAATCTAAAATACAAACTGAAGTCATTTTCAGATTGCTGCAGTCTGTAATAGATCTAGATGTTCTTTTCAACAACAAAACTGCTCACCATCCAGGCTTTATGAAATACACACCTGTAATACATTTTGTTCTGCTTCTTCTCCAGTTATAACTTCAACTTTATCTAACAGAATTTTCTCCACTGGCTTGGAAATACAAGCAGCTGCTGATTCAGTTAGTGTTGCATTCCTCAGCAAAGCTGTTTCTGCAGGGGGAAAAAAAAAAAGCGTATTCTTTCTGTACAGGGAATATTTTCAGAACAACAAAACTAGCATATAGGATGGCCTCAGTATTTCCTGTGGTGTCTGACATTATTTAGTGTTATTAGTAAGTTTTTGGCCAAAGCAGTAAATAGAAGAGAAAAAGAAAGAGGCTGGGATACTGCAAAATGTCTCACCTGATTAGTTTCATTTTGAATTGAACAGGGCTCTCTGCAGTTGCAGAGGTTTGCCCCAAGGGACAACTTGCAGAAACAAGCTAGAAGTTGATTTTCCAAATGAAACTGATCTGTCATACTGCTGTGCAGATTAATAGATAATTAAAGACACATGTCCCAGTATTCAGAATAGTAACACATATACAATGAATATTTGACAGGAACACAAAAGGACAAGATTTGAAAGGAACAACATTGTTACAAAATTTTGTATATTTGCATAATCTATATGTGTTTTCCATAGGCTTTAATTTTTTTTTTTTAACTTCTAAGAACGTTCATACAAAGTAAGAAGATCTAATACATCCATTAGTAAAAAGGGGTGCAAAATTTGGCAAGAGGGCTCAAGATAGGGGCCTACTTGGGATTCCCTCACAGCCTAAGCTTACATGGCTTGCGTAGTAGAAAAGCTCACACCAGAGTCACAAACAACCCCTGAAATCTGTCTGTATAGAAGTTTCAATCCTACAATTAGGATACAAATATGGCAAAGTGCTTTATAGGAGCAGTCACAAAATACAAGCAGCCGATAGCTTAAATTGTAGTTCACAAATGCGGTCCAAAAGGCATTCACAAAGTTCACTGGCTTTTTTGCAAATAATAAATAATAATAATAATGTGTAATAAATAATAATAATAATGTGTAATAAATAATAATAATCTGTAAAACTCTATCCTTTCCTGAATAACTTAGATCATTCATTCTAGAGTTAGTCCACTTCAGATGTCATAAACCAAACTCTAGCTGCTTTCTGAACACAGATTTTGGCACACACAGCAAGTATACTAGTGACTGGATAACTTGAGGATAGATGAGTATTATTGACCATGACTCATTTGAAATCCTCTAAGATACAGCGGAACATATAATAATAAAGCTAACTGTACTTGTTTACTGAGTATGCTTACTTTTTTGTGGACTGACATGAAAAGATTCTATGTACATGGATGTTATTTCTCCTTGGTATGAATCAACTTCATTGCACGACTTGGGATGCTTTTCAGGACTCTAGAAAAAAACAGGGGAAATAACAATTCCTATTTAAATAAAATGGCTATGCTACTTCATATCAAACAAAACATCAAATTATTTAATGCATGCTAGGCTGAAGATTAGCAATTATAATACCTTAAGAGTTAAAACTGACCCAGATAATACAATTTCAGTCTCTAGTGGAAGTAATTTTATTATCATAAAATCAGTATATCATTCATCCCCCAAGAAGAATGGCCTCTTTGTATGGATCCTGGACGAGGATTTAAATCCACTGAAAGACTTAGACGTTTAAGTATCACCTCATTTTCAGTTTAAGCACTTAAGGCCCAGAAGAATAGTTTAAAATTCCCAGACACCACAAACTTAACCTCAGAGGAATTAATGATTTCCGTAACCTTCAGTTTTTGCAGATAAACTTTCTTAGGCATTTCTAAATAAATGCTTCTGGCTCCTGACAATGCTCAGTGGCTCAACTCCCACCATATAATGAAGTCCTGGTCAGAAGTCATAACCCAGACGTATGCTTGCTAAGCTTTTTCACTGACAGATATGCATACTGTTTTCATTCTACTTCTACTAGAAACTGAATTTCAGTTCTATTTTAAATGGTGCAGTCCTCCGCCTGGGAACAACCTTTTTGTCTGAGTTTCCTTCACGACTTGATCCATTAAGCTGTCTCACAGCATGCTCAATATAGTTTAACATGGACACTATGTAGGATGGGTGTTCAGTTTTCCCCTCATACTAATTTCTCCCATCTCTTGACAGCTATGATGGAAACTATTACAGTGTTGGGAGACCACATTCTTTTATCTCGTACTGTGGCTGTCCCTCTTTACATGGAATATATAAAAACCCCTTTTTCAGGTCAAAAAATGAGCAAAAGAGAAGAAGTGCGTATTGGTATGGGTTAGTAATTCAAGAGTACTTATCTAGGATGGGGAACATAGGGATGCCTACCCCTCCTGCAGCGAATATTTAGATATTTTCTTGTCAACAGTCATTGGAATCATATTCACTCACATCTTTAAAGGAACAAGAGGAGCTAAAAAGAATCAATCTCTAAAAAAATCATAGAGTACATTAACCTTGATAAAAAGACTGCCAGCATTTACAGATCTTACCAAAACTCTCTCAACCATGTTTTCTCCAAAGACAAAATCAGAATTGCTCCTGTTTTGTACACTTCTGTCTTCAAACAGCTGACTTCTGTGGGAACAAAATAACATAAGAATGTGATTTACAACTATTTAGAACCTTGTAAAGAATATAAATAGGTTCATGCATTTACTTTACCACATCTTACATTAAAGACAAACAAAAAACAACCAAGTAATCGACAAATTCTTTAAGAGAATCTGAGAATACTCTCTACATAACATTTCACAAAAGGAACAGAGTATCACACTGTATTTAATGAAGATTATTGAGGATGTTCCTTAAAAGCAAAGAATAAGAAACAAAACAACATGCTTCCTCCTCCTCGGGGAAGTGTCTTACTCCAGAAATTTTAATGAGTAGCATTTGTGTCTGTGACGGTGTGCACCTCCCCTCCCCAACCTGACCTTTATCTCCCATAACCCTGCCCAAGCGATAACCACCAGTAGTGGTCATAATGGGTGCGTTTTGCCGTAATGGCTGCATCTGGCTCAATGTGGATTCAGGAAAGAATAGCCAAGGGCTAACTTGAGCAATGCAGCCACCTAACCACAGTACTGGTACTGAAGCCAAATTTGGAAGAAACTAACATCTCTGGTCAGTATGCAAATATGACTGGAAGAAACTAACATCTGTAGATGGTAAGCAAATATGATTAGAAGTCGATCATCTTACCCCATAAAACAGCCCAAGAGCCCTGTCCTGGTTTCTGCAGGGATAGGGTTAATTCTCCCAAGGAGCTGGCCTGGGACACAGGTATTCCATACCATGTGAGCCATGCCCATCTATAGCCAGGGAGCTGGCCAGGGGTAGGGTGCAGGAAATCACTGCTTGGGAGTGGGCTGGGGGCTTCCCGGATCTGGACGGTGAGTGGTGGTACAGTAATTGTGTTTTGTACATTCTCCTATCAGTATTATTGTTGTTGTTTTCCTCTTTCCTTTGCCGTTCTGTTAAACTGCCTTTATCTCAACCCATGAGTTTTGCCTTTTTCTTCTGATTCTCTCCCTCATTCCACAGCTGGGGGGAATGAGGGTGTAAGCGAGCAGCTGCACGGTTCTTTGTTGCCAGCGGAGTTAAACCACAACAAGCCCTTTGAGCTCTCCTGCACTGCAGCGGGCTGCACACCAGGATCTCCCCTTGGGTAGGGATGCCTCTCAAGGTTACTCCTCGAGGTTGAGAGGTTCCTTGCTGCGACAGATCCTTCGGAAGTGACTAACAGCATGCTAAAATTTGGAGCTTCACTAAGATTATATCTTATATTGATTATGCACATATCACAATCCAGGAAGTTCCTGGAATGCATTGACAGTAACTTCCTTCTCCAAGTGACAGAGGAACCAGTGAGGAGACGTGCCTTGCTGGACCTTGTTCTCACCAACAAGGAGGGGCTGCCTTGGCTGCAGTGACCATGAGATGGTGGAGTTCAAGATCCTCAAGGTGGCGAGGAGGGCACACAGTAAGCTTGCTACCCTGGACTTCAGGAGAGTAGACTTTGGCCTCTTCAGGGATCTGCTTGGTGGAGTACTGTGGAATACGGCCCTGGAGGAAAGAGCAGCCCAAGAAAGCTGGCTAATATTCAAGGACCACCTCGTTCAAACTAAGGAGCGATGCATCCTGACAAAGAAGAAGTCAGGCAAAAACACCAGGAGGCCTGCATGGATGAACAAGGAGCTCCTGGACAATCTCAAATAGAAAAAGGAAGCCTACAGAGGGTGGAAGCAAGGACAGGTAGCCTGAGACGAATACAGAGACATTGTCTGAGCAGCCAGGCATCAGGTTAGGAAAGCTAAAGCCCAGATAGAANAAGGGCAAATTGTGCCTGACAAATTTGGTGGCCTTCTACGACAAGGTTATAGCGTTGGTAGATAAGGGAAGAGTAACAGATGTCATCTACCTGGACCTGTGCAAAGCATTTGACGCTGTCCCGCACAGCATCCTTGTCTCTAAATTGGAGAGACATGGATTCAACGGATGGACCACTCGGTGGATAAGGAATTGGCTGGCTGGCCGCACTCAAAGAGTTGTGGTCAACAGCTCAATGTCCAAGTGGTGAGTAGTGACGAGTGCTGTTCCCCAGGGGTCAGTACTGGGACCGGTGCTGTTTAACATCTTTGTTGGTGACATGGATGTTGGGATTGAGTGCACCTTCAGCAAGTTTGCCAAAGACACCAAGCTGTGTGCAGTGGTTGACACACTGGAGGGAAGGGTTTGGAACTGGATGATCTTTAAGGTCCCTTCCATCCTAAACCATTCTATGATTCTATGATATAATACTTTAGAGATAAACCGTTGACCAAGTCTGGGACTAGGATTGGATCTAGCTGCATCTAGACTCCTCTCTGAGAAGGAGTTTAGAAAGTAAGGGGGTCCTTTCCAAACCTTGTGACTCAATGGGAGGGTCTCCCTGACAGTTTTGTCTGACTCTATCCTCTATGCAGTAAATAACCAAGTGTACCTTGCCGTTGTTAAACCACTTGTTAAATCTTGTTAATCTTAAATCTTGTTAAACCACTGTTGCATTTACTATAAAACTTTTTTTAAAATAGGTTTTATACCAATAAGTATGTTGCTGCTTCTCTCTTACGAGTGAAGTGCATCACTCTTTCTGCAACAGTTTCCTCGTTTCCTTTTGCTTCACCAAAAGACTACCAACAATTAAGAATTATCCCTTTGTGTTGGTGCAGCTCTGGTACCCTTCAGAATAATGTACTCCCCAGTGCCTTACAGGCAGTCCTTGGTCATCCACCTAACATCTTGGAACAGCAGAGAGGCAGCGTATTCTAATGCGCACACTTTGAATTCACATAAATACTGCAAAAATGTAAAGGTACAATAGCAGATGGCTTATGATGAGGCATAGCTAAAACAGGAAAGAAAATATTTCCATTTTTCAATGACCTGTTCCATAGATATACTTAATTACTTGCAATCTGTTGGTACTGGCCAACTATAGCTTGGGGATACAGATATGGGAGAAAATTTCATACAGTAGGTAAATTGCTTTACATTTAGGATCTGGAGTGTGACTGGTTTGGGCAGAAGGTCCATTAAAACAACACTTGTCCTTCTTCTCTTGTGTCCCTTTTTCCTTCTTAGTGTCTCAGGTTTTCCAGACAAAAAAACCACTTTATTTTTTGCACTGCCACCCTGAGTTTAACTTCTCTCAGTCTCCTGCCTCTCAGGAGGTTTTAAGAGAAGGTGATGAACGTGTTTTTAAATAGTGACATAGTCACAAGTTGTAAAAAGTACATTACTTCTGGATTACATTCAAGAATATTCTAATTTAAGTAGAGTTGTGATTTGACCTGCTAATTATGTAGCCACTTTAAATTAACAGGTTTCATTTTTTATACAAGTCACTAGAAAAGTCCTTGTAAACTTCTTTGGGTGGAAGTTGTTCCTGCTGCTGTTCTTTTGGATGTTGTTTTGTTTTTTTTAACAAAAGCCTTATAGGTTGTTTGTGCTTTCTGTAGAATTTAATCACTGCATCTCTTGCTGGCAAAGGCAAAACTATCCAAGTTCTTGTCTCTTTCTGTTCCAGAAGGACAACTTGGCGGGAAGATGATCTGATGTTCTGTCACAAATTGCATACTTCAGCACCACTTATCTGCTCTTCCAGATCATTTATCAACCTTGGGAGGGCTTAACAGCACATATGTCATGCAGAGGAGATTCCTGTTAATAAGCTGGGTTTGTTGCCAGAACTTTGACAATTGGCTCTGAAACTTAGTTTCTGTGTTCACAACTATAGTGTGCTTGAAATCTCTTCGCATAGGATGAAGGAATTCCCAAGTACAAGTTATCTCCATTTTACACTTAAGGAAAAAGATATTCCGTAACATTCTCATGCTTGGTATGTTGCTAAGACAGGAAATAAGAAAGAGAAATCAGAAAATCTGTTTCTTTTCAGCCTTGAAGCCTTTCATACATGTTTTGCACCATGAACAGGGAATCTGAAGTATGCTTAAACTAATGAGTTTCTCATCCTTAAGAAAACTCCCCACTGAAATTCACTGAACTGTGAGCAATTTTCATCCTGAAATTTCATCTGCTCCTTTTAGGCTGCTTCAGCAGCAACTTAGTAAGGACAGCACTTCAGAAGAGCTAAAAACCCGAACCTGATTATTTTCAGAAATGTAAGGAAAAAGTAATCAGTGCAGGATCTTTCTTTTTCCAGACAGTTAACTGGAAGTGCCAGCCTTGAAGTCTTATTAAAACCTCAATACCCTTATGTTGCTGCAGGACAAGAACAAAGTGTGCCAGGGACGACATTGCCATGGAAATGCAAAACACATACACTGAATTCAGGGAATGACCACTAACAAGGAAGAATGGGAGAAGGAGCAATGTGGATAAGATACTGAAAAGGGACTATGGAAAGGGAGTAGATCCAGGTTTTGTCCTTCTCAGAGTGTCCAGAAGGGTCTGAGTAGCTGCCAGTTCCAGTGCCGGCCTTGAACCCTTGCAGTTTTCCAAGCAAACCTTGTGCAAAGCTGAATATAGGACCAGAAGCCTGCATTTTCCCAGCATTGTATTTCTGTCACTTAGGACACAATCTCCTTTCCAAGCTTTTAAATCAGACTTGAGAAACTGCAAATGGCTCCTTTTCACTTCATTACTACAGCCAGTTCAGGAAATGGAACTGTTGGTGATTTCCTGGGACACGGACAGCTGCAGCAACTGCAGAGGGCTAACAAACCATTTTCATTCATCTCTATGCAGAACTGTATCACATAGAGAAAAAGAGGTGGAAGAGGAGGGAAAGGAAGAGGGACATTTGCAAGCAGCAGTAATCCCTGCTGTTGAGTTTCTCTGCATTTTATTTTTTGCAGGTAAATGTCAATAGTTACACCTTGATTGATAATTAAAAACAAATCTAAAAAATATTTTCTTAGCAATGAGCAGGTCTGGCTGCAATATTCACTATTGTTTAGCATGTATATGGAGTTTAATAAAGTTTTCTGTTTGAGTACTTGTTGTCAAGTTATCTATGAGAAAACAGCTATGCCAAAAAGATTTTACTGAGGTATTTTAAAGCATCAGCCACTTAATATAGATCAGAAGAATGGCACTTACACTCCCCTGCAATCTCCGAACAGCAGTCAGCACCTAGTTGTATTTAAATTGAACATTTACCACAATTGCCATATACAGAATTAATGAGGCACAAATACCCCAAGCAGATGAGCAATTCCTCTTTTAAAAAGAAAATAAATACCGTAAGCACTTTTAATTCTTGAAACTTCTCAGCACTGAAACACTGCATTGCATTTCTCTATCCATCTACTCCACAAGAGAAAGCCACTCA
>VYXH01008255.1:53531-69760 GCA_013397275.1 Burhinus bistriatus | reverse complement strand
CACTCACCTATCTTTTCCTAGATATTGTGCAGGTGACAGAAGGTAAACAGACTTGGAGTATTGATACCAACTCATTTTGAAGTCAGTACCATCTTCCCTTTAGCTTTTTCCAGTATGTGCATTACCATCATTCTGAATCTGCTAAAAATACAGCGTGCTGTGTTGCTCCGTGTTGTCCTCACAGGGCATCATCACAGCATTAATTGTGATAGAAAAGGCTAGGCTGGCTCTTCCAAAATCACGGTGAGCATCTACCCTCTCATGATGCTCTTCTTGTTGATAAGGATTAAGAATCAAACTTGTCTGTGCATCTAAAAATCCCTTATCTCCTCAGAACCCCAGCACTGTGCATCCCAAGTGTTGTATGCAGGAACCTTTATCCATGGCCCATCCAGCCCTGAAGAAGACTGGAATAGACTCCTTTGCAGTTAACATGTTCTCCACCCTTTTTTGGGTGGGAGGGGGAAAGGAAGCAACATCACAAATGTGTTATCTGTGGCCCTAGCAATTTTGAAATGTCATTCTCTCATCATAACTGATCTCAGATGTATTCTTGATGCTCACAACTTCCAGGTAAATAACCCTCATCAACCATCAGCAAGCAGTATTAATACCCGCAAGATAACCTGCTGGCTAACCACAAACCTAACATTCTCATGAGCCAGTCTCCAGGGAGAGGTAACAGCCCACTTTTGCACTGGAGTATGAGCTCTTTCAGTCATATGCAGAGGCAAGGGTATGGGGCAATGTTCTAGTCCAAGGAAGTCAGCTTCCTCATCCAGCAATTCTGAAGACCATGCTTGTCAACCCAAAGATGCCACCCTATCACAATCATCACAGCTAGTTGTTCATGCCAGAAATGCCAGTGTGTGCATGGAAGCAGAACATCAGTTGCAGCATTCACCTTGTCTTCCAAATCAGTCCTGTATGGTTTTTTTCATGTCTTCTGGGTCCAGTATGCTGACGTATTTTGGTCATTTCTGAGTTTCTCTGCATCTGTTTATGAGATGCAGCAGCTTACGCCACCAGAAGAGAGTTCTCCAAAGGGCCACATAGATGATTGTAAGCATTCAAAACCAGGACATATTTTGAACTGCTGAAGCTGCATAAGATAGCAAACCAAAATAGTTTCTGGCTTGGGAGTTGCTAATGAGAAACAAACTGTCCCACAGAGACTAATTCTTGACAGGACTCCATTTCTTATGGCACATGGACCTTATGTCAGTACCCTCAAATCCTGGCACCACACAGAAACACCAGTGTATCTACACTGGTGTAGACACCACGGGCTTGGTACCATGTTAGACATGTAGGACAAAAGGGTATGCCAAAGGCCAAGTGACAAAACGGTGTAGAAATATAAAAAATAAAAACTTACTGCGTTGTTTCAGAGCCGGAAAGATTCATGATAGTAGATGGCCTCACTGCTCTTTTGGAACTTACTGAATTCTCAGCTGAGGAAGAAGAGGTGTCTTCAGATAGCTAGGAATAATAAAACCAGACAAATTAATTAGACCAAGCTTATTTTCTAGTATAAACAGAACTGCTAGAAGTCCAGAGTCACTGAGGTGTGTGTATATATATATGTCTCTGTATGTGGTAGTCAGCAGAGCTTCCTCCAGCTGTGTACTAAGCCAGTGCCCTTAATCAAAATGCCAAAATGTTGCTTCCTTAAATAAACAAAATGCAAAAGACCCCCAGAGCTGATTTGCCCACAGAACCCTGATATCTGAAAGTTGAGACAGCTTGCACAGAACAGATGTTTTTTCAAACACAGTCAGAATGAGTTTAACAGTTCACACCATGTCAGTGATCCATCAATTCCACTGAAAATGATACGGGAACTTTCTTGAAAATCACACAGTGGTATAATTAACTACTTTAAAACAGCACTGTTTTTTTTTTTATTTGAGCTGCAAACATGTATTAGCCAATAAAATTACTTTTCTTCTTACCTGAACACATGCTTCTTTCTTAGTTACTAGAGATACTACAGGATTTTCAGGACAGGTCAGTGCTTGTGGGGGTTGTAAAATGGCAGGTCTAATGACATTCCGCAATTGACTTTGTGACAAGGATCCTTGCAAAAAGACAAAATATTTAAACAGAGACTGTTTCTTCACATGTAATTCATACCTATGTGTCTTGCCTCTTTAACTGAAAGCTTCAAAGAATATTTAAATAACATTTGTTGTTGTTTACTTGCTACATATTTTGAAAAATTGTAACCTCGTTTAAAATACACAACTCTGCAGTGACATCAACCCCTGTTATCCTATCAGAATAAAAAAGTAATGCATTATATACAAAAATATATATTTATATTTCTAAAATATATTTATGTGTTTAAATATATCTTTATCTTTGTATTTACTGCTTTGTTAGATCTGTCTTCTGTAATTCAAATTTAATCCTGCACCTACAGATGCCAAGAGGGTTCTTTGCCTTCTCATTGCCTTCTCCAGGAGCAGAGTTACTCATTTAGAAATGTGGAATTTCACTATTCAAGACTACATTCAGTCCACTCAGGAATTAAGTAGTCAGAGCAGAGGCTCAGAATAGAGGTCACAGGATATTTACACTGTCAAACAAATAACTTATGAACCTCGTAATGATACTTAGCCTATCACTCAGCATAGAGAAGAGCAGTCATTTTTATGTCGTCTGTATCTGTTAAGAACACCTTTGTTGAACTACAGTGAACAAATATTGCAATGAGAGTTACCTTCTTTTGTGCTTTTGATCAAGTCAGGGTTTCTTCGAAGAAGAGCTGAACTCATGAATATGTTATTCTTCTTTACTACAGAACAAGGAATTTAAACTTTAATAATGAGAAACTTTAACAACTTTTAATTATTAGTTCATGTTTCTGTAACCCCTCCCTATTTTGTTAGTACCTGAGCAATATTCCAACCTATCCAGCTAAACAAGGTCCCTGAGATAACTGTTATTGTGTCCATTTTACAGGTGAGTAGACTTCAACACAGAAAGCACCACGGGTTTTCTGGCTATGTCAGAGACAGAAGTCTTTTGGATATTAACAGATGTTTTAAATGCATAAAATCCTTCTTCATATTTGAAAACCAGGTGCTGGTGGTTTGCAAAAGCTATTGAAATGGCAACGCTATCTGGTCCAGTCATAGGCATTTTTAAGATGAGTAAATGAGGCCCAAGAACATGGGAATAAATAAATGTGCCCTGCCCTATTCTGGTAAAAAGTATTTCATAACTTACTATAATGATGGTAGTACACTACTGATGCTTGCGCTGTTTTAATAATGATACAAAACATCAGCCAGAAAGTGATGTCAACAATGTACCACATCCTGTAAAATGACACAACTGATATTCTACACACAATCACTGCTTTTTCATTGCAGAAAGAGTGTGTTTTGTTCCTATAACAATGTCGTGTCCTCTTAAGATTGATTAGAAATCCTTTATGCTAATATCTGTCAGGGGCCTGTTTCTGGTAAGAGACATAGACTATGATTTACGACCACTCCATCGTTCCCGTTAGTCGTAAGTGGGAGAATACTCCCAGGGTCACTGGTTAGGTGGAAGACAGGCTTCTAAGACAGAAAACGATATTCCTACAGGAACCACCACCATTAAATTGCAAGCAAACTAATTAATGTAACTATTTTAACTCCATTATTTTAACTCCATAGGCTGTGTAAATGCCTATTTGCAAATTATTCAAAGATTCCTCCCCAGCACTGCAGGATTCCCTAACAGTAAGTGCAGAAAACATTTCTTCTATTGAACTGCCAGTCCTCCTGCTAAAACATTCACTTCCCCTGTTCAAATACCAGCCTAGTCCAATGCACTCCAGCTCTGTCCTGCAGAAAAAGCATTTCTGTACACCTCTTTATTTTAGCTAATATGTGCTTTTCTACATATATATTTACTGGTTTTATTGTTTTGGGTTTTTTTTAATTACCTGGCTGGGAGGGAGGGAAGGTAGGAAGGATGGTAAAGGAAGATGATCTCCCTCTTTTCTGAGCGAGAGTTGTATCTGAAAGGATAAGAGACTGAAATTATCACTTGTCTGGAGAAAAAAAAAAGATTGATTTTAATGTTAGCCAATTTGATGTCATGCCTTCATTGGCAGTAGAATAAATTATCTGCTAACTACCAGATTTCTAAAGTAGATTGTTAGGTTATGCCTATACTGCTGAATTGGAGAGGTCTCTGAGGCCAAGTGGCACAGCCTGGCTTAGGCATGCTGCTTACAGCGAGTGCACTCTGTAACAGCTCTGTCTTGGAGACCGACAGTTGGAGGGGTTCAAAACAGGACCAGGGAGTGAGCTATCAGTTAAGCAGTGTGGACAATCAAAGAGGTCAAATACTCAAGCTTCCTCCTTGGTATAGGCAAACCCTAAAATTTCTACCATCTCTATGATTTTCTGTGTGTGATCTCACTACTAACCAAACTTAGCTTATCTTAAATCCTCTTAGCTACATTCCAGTGTGTCAAGGACTAGATAAAACAAAATACAGTGTACACATATTGATGTCTAAATTCACAAATAATCTTCTGGTCCCATCCGTATGTTAAATAAACACTGTGAAAAATAGATCAGTCCTTCTGCACAGTAGTCTCAGTGATTTGCATGCATTTCCCATTGAAGCAATACACAGTCCTTAATGGGCCTTCTGTGTCAGCTCTTGGCTGGACAGAAGGAGGGGCCCTTCTGCAAACTGCTCTACATTTTCAGGCATTGCCCAGGGAACTGATTGCTTCCACAAACCAGGTCATCTCATTCCTTTCCAGCCCTTCTCCTCCCTTGTGCGAGCAATTCAAGAAAATGATATGAAATATACAGATTTTTCACTATTTTATGTAATATTATGTAAGTATGGAATATGAATATATTTTTACTTCAAAGGGGATTTATTGGAAATCACCAGCAAGTTTATATCAATGTTCACGTTTTCATGACTTGCAGCATTTCTACAGTGCAGAAATGTTTCTTAGACAGGAAAATTCCTTCTCTTTTTTACCAGATAAGAATATAAAACTATACTAATTAAAACATGACTGGAGCTAAACTTCATACCTGTGTTAGACTGAGAGTCAGACTTCTGGAAAGTAAAAGATGATGATCTTGCACGCTTTCTGGAACAACTAATGAAATCTAGAGAAAAGTAAATATGTTCTGCAGGGACAGATTGGCAGGAGATTTCAGGACAATGTTATGATACGGAATTAAAACCTGAACACAGTAAATTCTAGGAATGACTTACAGGAACAGCTTTAAGGTAGTACTTAAAAGCATGAGGCCTTTGGAATCTCAGTCAACACCTGGCACAAAGCCCTAGGGAGCCTTCTTTATTTCTACCAAGTTCAGTGAACCTAAATCAAGCACTTGGAATCAGTCAAGGGCCCACAGGCTCAGAAGACATTAAGAATATAAAGTTACATTATAATGTAGCTGAAACAGAAAAGGGCAGCTAGGAGCTCGTACAACTGATGAACATACTTGGCCACTTCTCAGGGCTTCTGGAGTTTGGCTTTCTGCTAAATATGAGAGGTAAGATGGAAGAATTCTTGAGGTATGAGAGGAACATATATATTAGCACATAGCAGGTGGCTCTACATAGTCTTAGTCTACTAACAGGGATTTGTCCCTGCTCTTACAAAGTAAGAGTCCAAACACTATTTTCACAGGCAACAGTTAGACCTATGAATAACCCAGTGTATTATTATACTGTTTCAGTAAGGTGGTTATTACCATTTTCAGGTTTGCAGACTGGGTCTTCTGCAGGCCGCTGCAAAAAAATATAAGCGTGGAAAGGTCAAGGAGAATAGAACAGCCATTTTCTAGACCAGGACACAAAGTATATCAATCCAGCATATATGCGTTAAAAGCAGTCTTGTTTCTAGTTTCCACTTTTCCTTATTCTATTTTAAGACCATTTATTACAAGTCTTAACCCAGACTAAAATCTTTTATTACTGCTAGCATCATCGTCTACAGAATCCTCATTTCTCAGCATTTTTTAATCAATTACGCAAAAAAAAATAAAAAGCCTTTTACCTTCAAAGGATGATCCTTCTTTTCAAAAACAAATATTGGCTGGGCAAGCACTGATCTCTCTGGAAAAGAGATAATTTTAATTAACAATTCTGTAATAGCACTTTTCAACCGCCATTCTCAAAGTGCTGTGCAATAACAAACAGGACTTTTTTCTTTTGTTGCAAAGGAAGAAAATATAGAGCTACAGTGGTGTACAGCGAAGTCTGTAAATAAAAAAAAAAAGCAAGAGTCCACAAATCCCAGTATGAGTTTTGCCACAGGATTTAGCCTCATATTTTTTTTTCACTTCTTTTAGTTAAAAAGAACAAAAAAGCGCTTTTAGCCTTTTTGTTTGCAACATCTGCCATCCTTTAAGAACAAGGGTGAAGTGGTTCTCAGAAAAGTGCAAGGATGTGAAATGCAAAATGATCCCAAAAGGAAAGCAAGGAAATGTGTTATACTTGGCCTCTCAGCTACATTCACACCTCACGTTCTTCAGCCTTCAGGTAAGTGAATGCCTAGTGTCAGTTTTAATGTGTTAATATGATATATAAACCTATGAAGTTCTACAGAGCAAATTCTACACTCGGGCATACCTCTGCATTTCTTAGGTATGACTGAGAACAACTTTGGATCCATGTTCCTTTTTTTTTTTTTTTTTAAGTCACAGATATACAGTNTTTAATGAAACATATTTCAGCATACAGTTGCCTTACATCAAATTTAATGTTGATTGAGGCTTCACTACTTCTACATCCTACCTGACTCCTTTGGGCTACTCACTTGGCTAAGAATGAGACCTTCACAGCCTGTGCAACTCTAATGGACTAACTTTGGTTGTCAATGTGAAAGCAGTTGTTGTTTTTACCAGTACCACCAATTAATGACACATTTATTATGCCAATAAATGGCATAATTGAAGAGCAAAGAAGCAGACACAGATAGATTTTTTTGAACCACCACACACAGAATTCACCTCATGCTAGCTTGAGATGTCTGTAACATGCATTCAATAGAAACAAACAGCTTCTGAGCATGAGCATATTTTAATTGTGCACCCTAGCAGATGAATGGAGACCTAAATGCATGTATTTCTCTCCATGGGTGACAAGAACAGACTAGGGTTACTACTGAGCTGCATGACTGGCCTTTGGCCAGAGAAATCCCATGCTTCATATCTAGTTAACTGACATTTGACAGAATATTTATCATGTACACACCATTTTTGTAACACGGGCTTCCTCTGTTTTATATTAGAATATTTACCTGTTCAATAAAAATGTCTGTGTGAAAATATACGGATTGATATCTTTATCTTGGCTTGCACATCTATCTGTGATCAAACCACTCTGGCATTGGTATCAATTACTTAAAGGTTTAATAAAGCAAGTATCAACCTATCACAGAGGTTTTAAAATTACTAAATAAATATATATTCAGCAACCAGGAAAAAAGTAAACATTGTTAAAATAAATGCTGTGGGTATGTAAACTGAGGCAAGACACATGACACTATTACTCAAATACAGCAATATACAGACACAGCAGTTACAACTAATACAGTTTTGCTGTTGTTGAAGTTAACTTTGTATTTACTTGGGCATTGTGTGTGTGCAAAGGACTGAATTTAGCAAACTTGGCATGCTTTGCAATGAAGGTCTGGTTTGCTCTTAATATAAAAAGCAGAAAAATGTTCAATTCCAAAAAAGATAATTCTCTGTCATTGAAAGTTGAAGAAAATTTCCATAATCCGGTTGCAGCTGGGAATCCATGGCATGGCGTGAGATGGAGCAATTCCATTTCTAATCACTAGAGGGGAGTGGCACACATAAACAGTAGTATTTCACTGAAGTATGATTTATTCAATATAATAGCCTGTTCTCCTGTCTCCTTTAAATAAAATTTAAAAAATTCTTATAAAAATTAGAGCATGACTACAGAAACCTTCATATTCTCCATAATATCTCTCAAAGCTCAGAAGCTGGCAATATTTTTAAAGGTACGTTTAGTAGTCCAAAGCATGGAATTAGCAAAGAGTGAATTGCAGTGAAGGAACTGACTTTCTATCACAGAGTTAACTTTTGCTGGAGCTAAAAGGCTGTGGGGAGTTTGAGGGTATTAGGAACGTTCACTACAATTTAAACAACAAAATTCCAGTAATAGTTTAAAACCCAGAAGTTCCCAAAGAAAAATTCGTAACTGGTTTGTTACCAACAGAAACATGTGAAGCTAGGGTATAATGGTACCTCTTAAAGATAAATATACATATTCTGATATTGTAGTAAATATAAAAGATATATCCCATCAACTGCTTTTAAGCCAAAGGGAAAACTTTCTTGCAGTCAGTAGATTTAGGCAGAGGTTGCTGATGCTGCCACGGCTATTTATCATTTTTACAGTTTTATATTGCTTCTACCCAAACCAAGAAAACCTTTTTGTAAGCCCTGAAAAGTATTCCATGTAGCTCATCAGTAAGATCTTCACTCCTCAATTAGGCCATTCATAACAGAGTTTTAAAAATATATTTGTGTTAACTATGTACGTATCCTATGCATCAATTTCCAATTACATTTTAAACTTCTCAGATATTCAAGCACAAAGTATCTGCAGCCTATCACCACAGAAAAAGCAATGCAGAATTACTTCTGGATGTAACACTAGGCTATCAAGGAGTTACCACAATTGTGTCAAAGTGCTGATTTTAATGCTGCTCAGCAACTTTGTGTTTCTCTCCTTCATTTTCTACACTAAGGTTGCCACTGCCAGGGTGGAAGGCTGTGTGCTGGGAGAAGGAGAAGCCCTTCTGCGCCCTCCTGTCCCATCAGCGGCAGGGGGGCACCCAGCCAGGCAGTGCCCAGCTGTCCCCCAGGAAGAGGCAGCAGCAGCTCAGGCCGGGTGCAGGCGGAGGGACGGCAACAGGGTGGGCTGAAGGCGCCCCTCCTCCTCAGCGCCAACAGGACCCAGACAGACACAGGCTGGCTAGTGCCTGGTTAAGACTGGGCCTCTCCAGTCCTCAGCAGCTTGGCGCTTGTGGATAAAAGAGGCTGTTGGAAAAGTTATCAGAAAAACCTGCCAAATGGGCTGCCTCTGGCTGCAGGGACTGGCATAATCCACCAGCCTCAGCCAAGAGGCCAGACACAGACCCCGTCTGCCTGCCCATGAATAATCACCACAGACTGGGCTCTCTTTTCCTCACTACAGTTCCCCTGAAGCTGCTGAATTAGAAAGGTCTTGGCTTAATGTTTGCTGCCTTCGGAGTTCAAAATCAGAAA
Source organism: Burhinus bistriatus (assembly GCA_013397275.1). NCBI lineage: Eukaryota > Metazoa > Chordata > Aves > Charadriiformes > Burhinidae > Burhinus > Burhinus bistriatus. The sequence continues at coordinate 60,467 of VYXH01008255.1, read as the reverse complement.
TACCCAATTTCCTTGTTTGAGATCTTATCTGCAGGGCCTCCTGGCTCCAGCCTCCCATCCTATGCAGAAGCACTATCAAACCTGCTCTGTCCTCGACAGGGAGGGCACCCGGGTCTCCGGCCTGGTGCCTGCTCTGTTCCACTCATCCAGCGTGAGCATCCCCGCTCCATCACTCTGCTCGGTGCTCTGCCTAGCGCGGTACCTGCAGGCAACTGGCAAACCATGGTTGTTCACATGCCCAGATGGAGACTGCACTTACAGAGTTCCCTTTGAGAGAAAATACAGAGGTGCATTTTGGGAAAAATAATTGCTGGCTGCTGCCTAGGCCTAGGAAGCACTAGTCAGGAAGACATGCAAGAAATAATGTAAAATTGCTTTCACCAACTTTGATTGTATCCCAAAAGCCAGCATGTCCATGAAGTGTATGGGTCTGTCGGCCTTTGCTCTGGCATTCCACTCTTCACTTTTATTGCTATTGCTTTTCCTAAAGCTGTAGAAACTTCACAAATACATACATTAAAAAAAAAGTGGGGTACTGATGGTTTTGAAAATTTTAGAGTTGTTATTATTATTGCTCCACCTTGTCCAGAGAACAGATCCTTAACCTTTGAGGGCTAAGGGCACAGGGGACAGCATATGAGCCCAAAGCTCTCTCCAATTTTCAGGCAGTCATATGCCTGAAGTCGTATGTCAAAAGTGGCTGACAGTGCTGTTTCTGTATTCCTCCCAAAGCGAAGCAAAAAATCCTAAAATCTTTAAGAGCATAAGATAGGAATTTGTGATCTCAATAAAAGTTTTTTTCTGACTTTGAAAGTTAATTTTTACATTTTCAGATTCAAAAGAAAATAAATTCTATTGCATCTTTACCATTACCAAACTTGCCAGAAGGGTGAAAACATTTTAATTCATATTCATACCAAATACTTTCACATTTTTGTATCTACAGATAGGAACCTACATCTATAAAAAATAACAGTAGAAGGTTTTATATCACTGTGGATGGCCGACTCCAGTGAAAGCTGTGTCCATCAAATAAAAATCAAACTGATTTTATATATGCATTACAGTGCTAAAATGCAGGCATCAGAGTTTGACAGCAATTATGGTTCTTACACATGAATCATATTTTTCTCCTCCAGTCTTAGCAACGTCTACTGTTATAGAAAGGAAATACAGAAAATTATTTTCTCATTGAAATTTATGTTCTGTTCAATTCAATTTCACTGGTTAGTGATCCTCTTTAGCTAATTACAAAACTGAGCAACTATTTAAGGAATTAGGCTTTCTATGGTGTCAGAGGTATGCAACATCAGCCAGATTTTTTAATTCCTGCTCAGTGATTAGACAATACCTTCTGCAGGGACTAGCCAGTCAGTGTTGAAGAAACGTGTGACCACTTTTCTTGTAAATTAACCTAATACCCTATAAAATGTAAGGTTAGACACTTTACATGGTGTTCTGCTTTTCTGCTTTGTATTAGATTTTTAACTTAGGCTTAAGTGAAAGCCGTATGAAAAACTGTACGTTAAATATTTCACCACAGAGCTGGCAATAGGCGTTCTTTATTCTATTCGTCAGTTGAGTGCCATTGATCAGTTAGGTGGCAGGATTCTCATATCTCTGTTGTTTCTTTCAACAGTTTCATACAGACAATTTCTTTAAAGGCCTAATGCCAATCCACTGGATTTTTCCTGAGCTTCTACGTCCCACAATTTTATCTATTATTTGTATAGCTCTTCACAAATAACTGCCATCCTGCAATCAGATATTTCAGACTGGCTTAGTTACAAAACTGAATCCTTCACAGAAGACCTGAAAAAACCCCAGTAGTTCATAACTGCCAACAAAGATGTAACACTGATAACAAAAGCTGACTTGTAAAAAACCCCATTTTTCTCATAATTCCTTAAATTAAAATAACAACTTGTACCTATTTGGTTTTAGTAGCAATCCCATTTGCATCTCATAGGAAAACTTTGAATTCTAAAACAGAAACTACAATTTTTACTTTACACAGTAAAGAAAAAGAAAATAACTTCTTAATCAAAGATCATTTTCTCAAATAGAATAAGATTCTGGGAAATTGTATAATCTCCAAATAATGTCACTGACTTACAAAACCTTTAACTGCATCCAGCTTTCCCTGACAACATCCTAGTTAAGTGTTACACAACACACAAAAACTACTACATGAAAATTTATAATCAGATTATAATTTTATCCTATCAAAAGATAAGGCTATGACATAGTATTAGCAAGTTTCTGCGCTTTGATATGCTATAGCATGAATTTCACTAGCTTTGTATATCACTGCTATAATTTGCAAAAATAAAAGCAGAAACATTTCTGCATTTTGATGTTACAGCTTAGATTGCTGGTTCCCAAGTCATAGAGCTCAAACCAAATAAAGTTAAGCAATAACAACAGATTCCTGCACATAACATTGCCATTTTGTTTGTTTCACACACAAATTAGCTCAACGGGAACATGTAGTTGGATAAGATGTTGAGAATAAAAATAGATTTACTGTGACTTTAGTTGCAACATCCCCAGAGGTAGCTTTACATTGCTAAAATACTAAGAAAAAAAGCCAAGGGAGAGCTTTCCCTCTGCCATTTATGAATATATGCTGTTTACAGCTATTACTTGAAAAAAACACTAAGACAAAATATTGTGCCTGGTATTTTGTGGCAATATACATGAAGAAAAAGAAAGCAACAATGGATGAGCATGTAAGTGGGAGACATGGATCCAGAAATTTGTAGTTTCCAGTCAAAAAAAAGGAATATTTTGACTATGCTAGCTGATCATCTGCCCATTAACCTGTTGCCTCAAGGAGCATCAGAGTTAAACTATGTACTAATACAACCGATTTTTGTTCAATATGCTGCAAAAACACAGGAAACTACCTATACTTCAGATAATAAAACTGCAATAACAGGCAGAAGAGAAATACATATAGTGAAAATATGCAGTAGGATAAATTAACAAAACAATTTGCTATCCAAGCTTGGACTCATGTTTAAATATTGTTTCTGGTTTTTGATACGTCTGTCAGTGTTTCCAGAGATGGACCATTTTCATCTAAAAAGAAGTGAAAAAATAGTAAAAACCTTCTAGCTAAGAACCAGTTTTGCCAAACCTGCAGTAGAACCACGGTTTCGTTTCTGAACTTTGCAACATAGAGTCAGTTCACAGCCAAACCAGAGTGCAACAAGGCTGCCAGCCAACATCTCAGGTCCCTCAGTGACCTCACTACGTAAGCCAGGCTTTCCTCTGCCAAAACTTAAATAAGGAAGGTGACACAAGGCAAAATAGGGATGTCCTAGAACAGTACTTTAGACACCCAACTTACAAAACTGACCAACTTTAGGACGTACAGAAAAAGCTTTTAAAAATTCCACATTGCTGATCCTGAGTAACAGGTCTGCTCCTGGAAGCGCTGAGCAGTTGAGAACTCCAGTGGAGTTCTCACACATGGCTGGCTGCTCAGCACCTTTGAAAAATCAGGTCACTTATTTAAGACTGTAAATATGGACCTGGAAACCTACTTTCAGATTGTCATCTATTACCCTTCACACTTTTGATTTCTGCTTATGAAGCATATCCTTCCTAGGACAACCTCCTTAAAAATTAAGATCAGTTTTAATGCCAAGATGGCAGGATTTTCCAAGCAAATTTACATATTATTTTTTTTTGCTAAGACATTGTGAGACAAGATTGATTAATTCATTTGCATCTAAATCCATTATACGTACATGGTGAGTTTTTTCAATTGTTAACCACTAAAAACAAAATGGGAAAATAAAATAGGCTCATAAATCAAATGAAATTCTAATCTGGTCAAATCTCTAATGCTAATCAGAAGAGTTTTCTATATGCAGAGGTAACAGAGACACATGTTGCTATGCAGGCAACAAATTTTCAAGTTCAGTATCTTAGTCATACTTCCAGACTTGTATGCTAATTCAATTTTTTCTTTTAGAATACTTTTATTGAAGAGTGTCAGTGATTCAATAAATTTTCCACAAGTTCTCATGAATCCCAATTTTCCAAAAATGGTCAGTACAAATTTTTCTGAATAATTGGTCTAAAGCCATGCTGAAGTGTTTTATGAGTAGAAATAGTTTCAGCATTATTAAAACAAAGTATTTAAAACATATTGAGATGAAATTTTGGACAAAGCCTTTCATTTTTTGGAAAACAATGTTGTTGAGAATTTTATTTCTAGAGAACTTAAACATATACAACAGACATTTGGCCACCTGGCTGTGCTTGCTACAGAAGTGACCGTACTTCAGTGGCCCATGAAGAGACCGCTGAACACAGCACTGCATGCTGTTCAAACACTCTGTATTAAATACAAAGTGTATGTTGCTTATCTTGGGTTCAGATCGCATCCTGTAAATAGAGTTTGGGGAACTGATAAATAACTTCATACATCCCTGTTTGGATCAACAGGGAGTACATGATCAAAGAAGTGAGTTTCCATTTCACAGTACTCAGAAAGAGGAAAGGAAAAGTTCATCGAACTGACTATTGCAAAATAAAACTCTGGAAGGATTTGTCCTGGGACAGCTTCACTGTACTCCAATCTTGCATATTCTTTGTCATACAAATAGTTCATAACCCACATAAATAATTTCACTGTCATCATTGAGACCAATTATGAGGGCGAGGATTCTTCATCCAGGCACAGTTGTGCAGAATCAGGCCCTAACTTTTTAAGGCATCTTCACCCTCTCTTCAGTCACTCTTTTCAATGCTACCAATTCTAAACACAGTTTTCTTGATTAGTGTGGAAAGGGTTCTTTTACCCAAACAGTTCCATTTACTGCTCCTAGCTTCCACTGTGGAATCATGCCATATAACATTTAAAAATTAACAGACTTCTCTTTAGTCACGGAAACTCAGCTGACAGCCTGCAAGTGTTTATAAATACAGCATATGTCACACTCATTCATCTCTGTAGACCACGGTCCTCATCTTTACATGCGCAAGACATAAACAGGCGTTAAACTAACAAAAAAAACCCTACCCTAGTAATACTTTAACACATTTTCTGAGAGAAATGAAACCCTGTTGGCTTTATTTCAAACTTCAGAGTGAAGAAAATATTTTTGGGAGTCTCATCACCACAATGTAATTCTAGCAGTGATGCAATGACAGCAGTAACTGTGTCACTAGACCAGCAGGACTGTGCCAAAGTATGTAACCAAAAATTGTTTTATAAACACTGAAACTTCCAAAACACCAGTGCTCAGCATTTTTAATCTATGATAAAGGACTGTAAAATACTCAATGCAAGGGCAATAAAATTCATAGGCATATAAAGCTTTACTATTTTCAGGGCATTGTACCAATATTAAATTTCATAAATCCCTACAAAGCAGCATGGAAGTAATACTTGGGGGGTCTTGTGCAGAAATTGAACTATACAGGTAATAAGGTCATGATCCAACAACACTCACACATCCTTAAATTTTAGCCATGTAAGTAAATTGGACTATGTGTGCTCAACACTAAGTACAAACTGAAAGGCTGGTTGACTCATAAATTAGCCCAAGCACTCTAAACTCTATCAGTCATAGCATCAGGTTTAGATCTTGAAAGTGCATGCTTATTTTTGCCTGTTTGGATTCATTCATCTACCTGTGTGGTAAAAAATGGTTGGTGGCATCACATTAGCACTTGTTTCTCCTTGCATCCTCTTAAAAAATGTTACTATTACAATTTCATGTGAATCATTCTCTTGGCCCTTCTCACCACCTAGATGATAAAGGATTCTGCTGTCCACCTCTGTAGTCCGGCATCTCGCTGCAGAGCTAAACCGGGCCAGTTTTGCTGCCCGTGCCCAGGTGTGCTGGGCAAGGCAGGGACGGCCAGGAAAACGGGCGCTGTTCCCACCCGCTGTCAGGCCCAGCATTTTGGAAAGCTGCAGAAAGTTTAAATGACAGGGGAGTCATTACTTAGAAACACAGAGAAACCACTGTGGGGTGCTCTACAAGTACAACCCCAAACATACACTGTCTGGAAGTGTCTTTTCTTCAACTAAAACACAAACTAGAGATTCCCAATAGATTACCACTACAAACTTGCAATAAAGAAACTACAGCCAGCCAAGCTCTTGTTTTGCATCACCCACAACCCGGTTGCCGACCGGGCACATTCTTTGTGTTTATCCCATTCCCCAGAAACCTCCCTGCAGGGGGAACGCAGGAGACAAGCCAAAAACATTAGCCAACAAAACCTACCTGTACAGCAATCCTCCTGGGGATTTAACTTGCCGCTACCGGAGCCGGGGCAGGGCCAGCGGGCGCTCTGTGCTGGCAGGCCAGCAGCCCAGGGGTCACCGGGCCAGTCTCTTCTTTTGGGGAGCTCAGGCTTAGTTTTCACACCGTGCCCGGCGCTGACGGGAACATCGCAGCCTGCGCAGCCGCGCCGTATACTTGTACATAAAACATTCCCTTTGCGAGCAGGAATTGGCTGGTTTCTCATTATGAGGTCCTCAGAAGTACCTTTATATATATACATGTATGTAACCTATAGGCCGTAGTTGGGTCTATAACTTTGGATTTAGGCTTATTAGCTGTTCCCTAGGCCACTCCCCCCCCACTCAAAACTAGTCAGGCGAGGCCCCGCGTCGAGCCGCCCTCACCGCCACCCGCGGACGGTAACGGCCGTGCGCTGACGGCCAGCGGCCGGGGCGCTGCGGGCCGGGCTGCACCGGAGCGAGCGGCGGCCGCGGCGCCGGCCGGCGGGGGAGTGAGGTCGCGCCGGTGCCACAGTGACAGCTCGGGGCAAGCTTTTAGCGGGGGCTGGCCGCTGGGAGGGGATATGTAAAGCCGGGGAGATTAACATAAGAGGGCGGGCGGGGATGCGGCCGGAGTGGCGGTGCGTGGGGTTTACCGGCAACGGCTGAGGGAAGGCGCGGGG
>VYXH01008255.1:26902-43449 GCA_013397275.1 Burhinus bistriatus | reverse complement strand
ACCTCCCAGTTTGCTATCACCAGTAAACTTGCTAATGGTGCATTCAACTCCTGCTTCCAGATTGTTGATAACTGGATTGAACAGAACTGGCCCTAGAAATGAACCCCAAGGAACACCGCTCATGTCTGGTCACCAGCCAGACGTAGCCCCATTCACTAAAACCCTTTAAGCCCTGTCCTTGAGCCAGTTCTTTACCCAGCACACTGTGTACCCACTCATCTCACAGTTGGACAACTTGTCCAGAAGGATGCTGTGAGGGACAGTATCAAAAGCCTTACTAAAATCCAGAAAAACTACATCCACCACCTTCCCTTCATCTACTAGGCAGGCGACCTTATCACAGAAGGGTATCAAATTAGTTGCACAGGACTTTCCCTTTTTGAACCATGTTCACTGTGCCTGATGATTACATTGTTCTTTAAATGCCTTTCTTCCCACTCTCTACCGCCAATATGCTCTGTTTTCATACAAAGAAAATCTAAGACACAGACCTGTAGCTTCCTCCAGCACATCCTCTGAACATGAGGGCAGGAGAGCAGGACTGCTTTAACACCACATTGCAAGTGCACCCTCTATGACCTCTAGTCCTTCCAGAGTTAGGACACATTCCCACTGCTAGACTTTTAACTTTGTATTTTGCCATATTAAAGCATTCTTTCTTTAAAGAGGCTTGAGTTACAAAGCCATGTAGACAACCCCCTCCAAAAGCACTATGCCACTGTCGATGTAAATGTAGAACAGCTGCAGGCTTCCAATCTGTACAAAAACCCACACATGTTCACTGGTCATTCCTCAAAGACAGCTACTTTTTGAGCAACACCAGCCACTTTTTCATTCATTCTCCATGTGCTCCATTTATATTGTAGAGTACAAGTTTTTAATCAGGACATGACACAGTACTAAATAAAAGTCTTGCAAAACTTACTTGAAAATATACAAGGGCCATATCATTAATCTAAACACAGATGTACTAAAGAACTTTTACTCCAGAGCCTAATTTTATGATTAAAGTATAAATATTTGGACCTTTATTTTAAATCACTCATGATAACCTGCAAGACAACAATACTTACTTTGATCTAACATTTTAGAGTACATCATGAATAAGTATCCAACAAAGTATTCAATACAGTAGAAAACCTAGCAAAATACTCCTGACATTTCTGGGTTTCAAACAGGAATCCAGAAAATAACAAATATTGTGAGAGTTATTAATGTTTGTAGTTACTCAAGGAAAACACATTCCAGTTCTCTGTATCTAAAGCACTATTGCCTGAAATTATACTTATGTAATTTTGGGCACTTAAGTAAGGCATCTAGATTAAGAGCCTCATTGCTCCACTTCCACATTGTACCTCAGAGAGGGTGATTTATTCCAGTGATCTGAACTGCCTCTGGACAGACACTCTCCCTCCACTGACTCCAGAAGCAGCTGACTCTGAAGGTTTTCCTTCTGACACCTCCAAAATGAGATAGATGAAGTCATGCCTGTGAAAATGTAGAAATAAGATGAAGCTTAGTTAAAAGCAATTCAGTAGATATACCCTGCAAAGTCAGGGAAGGGAAGCTTTGTTGTATTTCTTTCTCACTCTTTACTGTCCTCCTCTCCAGCAAACCATCTGTGAGACTCTGTCCTGGGAACATCTCTCCTGTGAGCCAAATGTCAGGTGTTGAAAGCAGAACATGTGCAGGGCTTTATTCTTGTACATAACAATAATATAGATAAAGAAAATTCCATTGCTTCTAAGAGTGGACATTACTGTGCTGCTAACTGCTTTCCTAGCTAGTGTTTTGGCTTGTATTTTGAAATAAGTTCATGTGGCAATTTCATGTTTTACCACCTCCCAGCTCTTTACCCATCAGAGTTTTCTGTCTTGCAATAGAAGGAAATTTGTACTTGCATGGCAGCCAATAGGCTAGTGTGTGTTGGTTCAGGTGGCCAGTGACAGTGAGTTTAATGCCAGGCTCTGAATTGTGGTGAGTGAAAACACAAAATTGTACCTATGGGGTTAGAAACTCTACTGGGAGCTGTGCATTCTTAAGCCATAATATAAAGACTCACCAAAGCCCTACTGTGGTAGCTCTCACTCCAAAGACAGAGGTTTGAAAAAGGTCAGATGACTCATGCCCTAGAGATGGTAAATTTGCCTGCAGTGACTGTAAAAGAAACCAAGGGACATTGCCCCAGATGTAGATGCCCTCCAGCTGCAGTTAGGTTGAAGGGATCCCATCCTTAACATGAAAATTTCAGTACGTAGAACACATTTCAAAATCAGTTTAGGAAACTGATAAGCAAGAGATATCACCAGGGCTTGTTAATGAAAATCAGGCCAATGTCTTTTGTTTCCAAACTTTAGATAGCTTCATTTGTAATGTCACAAAGAGCAACCAGCTCACTTGGAAAAGTATTTGGTACAAGGTACAAGGAGAATGTGTGCATCAGGTTTCTTTAAAAAGAATTCTGAAGCTAGCAGGTGACTTTCTCTGTAAAGATTGTCCTCTTTGCATCCCCTTTGGCTGGTATATAGCAAACTATGCAAAGCTTGAAAATCATTACTATCTTGAATAGTCTACACTTACGGAACTGTCCCTTTGAAGTCTCTGGAACATTTTGCCATAGCTTATGCATAAACGTAAATACATGAAAAGCCAAGAGTTTTAAGTATTTGTAGAATCATACCTACTTTTTATATGCATTAAAATGCTTGCCGTCGCTTCTTATTAGAAAATGAGGTAGACTACCACAGAAAATGAGGTAGACTACCACAGACAGGCCGCCTTCTTAAGGTTTTATTTTATTTGCTAGTCATTTAGCACTGGAATATCTTTGTGTGCAAAGATAAGGTATAAAGATTAATTTCTTGTTATTCTTCATCTATCCACCTCATCCAACTAATTTATTTTACACTATGTTAACAGCATCATGGCATTACAAAGTGTAATATCAGACTGTCTGATATTGTACTGCATTGTCGCTATTACAATACTGTATGTTCTGCTCTAGGTCACATGACAAAATTAGCTCCATTCAATGCCCTGGCAACTTTCCCATGTTTCTGCAACAGATATTCTAGGACATTGTTAATGTTACTTAATGCTATGTACAAGAAGCTTGGTTTTAATTAACCTGCTTCCAGTAGTTACTGAAAGAAAATTGAAGGAGAAATGGGAGTAAAAAACTCCTGCTGTGCTCAGTGGGACAGGAACAGAGCATGGGCTGTCCTGTTTGCTCTTCCAGGGAAGGAGAGGACTTGAAAAGGTCCTCTGTCTGCTCTATCAGTTGACCTCAAGCCATGTTAACAGCCGCCTCAAAGATTTCTGTGGAAGCTAGTCCAGAGATGGAACTAAAAGAATGAAAAGCAATTAAGAAGAAACATCTAGGAAATCAAGAGAAGTTAAATGAATTATGTCATAAGCCTAGGAGTGAACAGGAGCTTAAGTACTTGAAACTGATTATAAAAGACTGTGATTTTAGTTAGGAATATCCTTTTTTTGCCTTGCTGTTAACAAGTAATGTGTTCTCTGTCAGTGTCTGAGTCTGCTTAATACACCCCTCTTTCACTGAGTTTTCATTCTCTTCTCTGTTTGTATTGCATTCTCTTTCCTCCTGGGATAGGAAATGGCCTTATTACCATCAAACTTCTAATCAAATACACATGCTGCAAGACTCACATGTAAGTCTCATTTTTATGCTGCAATTTATATAATATTTGAGATCTCTATAAAGTTTTGAATTTTATGCAAAGTTGCATTTGAGTAGCAGAAAATTCATTAATTTAACAGGCCACTTGTGTTTAATAGTGACTATTATAAAGAATGTGTCTTAAAGTGAAACCGTAACACTGTTTGCAGTAGGTTTGTATCTTCTCTTCTTGCCCAGATAACAATTTTGGAGGCTTTTGCAGATGATTTGCAAGTGGAACAACACTAAAGGCCAGGGGTGAAACCCTTAAGTCTTTGGACAAGCTATACTTCTTTTTTTTTTTTTTTTTTTTTTTTTTTTTTTTTTTTTTTTTTTTTTTTTTTTTTTTTTTTTTTTTTAATTTTGAATTAAAATAAAATTTTCCCTATGAAAACCAAATCACTTATGTCCCCTTACTCTAGTCCAGAAAAGCTAAACTACTCCAGAGTGAAAATTCCTGTAGCTGCTCCCTCAATGCTCTACAGGCGCTTTCATACCTGATTTGAACTGTTTAAATACTATCATTATTAATGACATAATTTCAATCCTGTTTACCTAAGCAGCCTTTACTTTCAAAATGGTGTAGATATTAAATGTAGAAGCTATTTTACCATAGCTTTAATGTTGTAGAGTTTATGTTAGAAAACCCACAACATCTATGCTTGATTAGGAAGTAAAAGTGGCTATATTAAGTGTTGTGGCATTTATTAAACAAAGTGTACCAAGGTAGTAATCTATATATTTAGCCAGGGAAAAGGAACAGAAAGTAAATATCAGTTGGAGTAGTGGTGTTATTAGAAACATCATGTTTTCATTTCCTGGCTTTTGTGATTTGAACTCTGCAACCTTTATCTTGAGTGAATGTAGGGGGGTTTTGTTTATCTACTGAACTCCAGAAATGCTTCCACTCTACAAATGTTTGTCTGTCAGAACATCCCTGGAACACTTAAGCTGTTTGTCACCACTTCCCAGTTCCCACACCCTATCAAGATTTAAGGGGACACTTCCAAAGCTGACTGATGTGAATATAATAGCAGTTCTACTAGTTGATGGATGACAGTGGTAAATGTGATAGATACTGATACTCTGAAAATGAGAAGACAAAACAAAACATGCCTTTTGTTATTATACAGCTTCTGTTTTCAGATACCTATCTTGTTTAGCTACCTACCTTTCTAAAGCCAAAAACAGCTGAAGAAACTGTATTCTGAAACGAAGCATTCTCTCCAGGTTATCCACCTTAGGCATCCTGGAAAAGAGAAATGAGAACCTGTAGATCTATTAAACTGCGGAACTTTCCATCTTCAAAGAATCATAGAATCATGGAGTGGTTTGGGTTGGAAGGGACCTTTAAAGGTCATCTAGTCCAACCCTCCCTGCAATGAGCAGGGACATCAACTAGATCAGGTTTCTCGGAGCCCCGTCCAACCTGACCTTGAATGTTTCCAGGGATGGGGCATCTCCCACCTCTCTGGGCAACCTGTGCCAGTGTTTCACCACCCTTACAGTAAAAAACTTCTTCCTTATATCTAGTCTAAACCTACCCTCTTTTATTTTAAAACTATTACCCCTTGTCCTATCCCTACAGGCCCTGATAAAAAAAGTCTGTCTCCATCCTTCTTATAAGCCCCCTTGAAGTACTGAAAGGTTGCAAAAAGGTCTCCCTGGAGCCTTCTCTTCTCCAGGCTGAACAACCCCAGCTCTCTCAGCCTGTCGTCATATTCCTCTGGTCATTTTTGTGGCCCTCCTCTGGACCTGCTCCAACAGGTCCATGTCTTTCCTGTGCTGAGGGCTCCAGAGCCGAACACAGTACTCCAGATGAGTTCTCAGAAGAGCGGAGTAGAGGGGCAGAATCACCTCCCGCCACCTGCTGGCCACGCTTCTTTTGATGCAGCCCAGCAGATGGTTGGCTTTCTGGGCTGTGAGCGCACATTGCCGGGTCATGTTCAGCTTTTCATCCACCAGTACCCCAAGTCCTTCTTGGCAGGGCTGCTCTCAATTCCTTCATCCCCCAGCCTGTATTGATCCTGGGGGTTGCCCCAACCCACGTACAGGACCCTGTATTTGGCCTTGTTGAACCTCATGATGTTCACACAGGCCCACTTCCCAAGCTTGTCCCGGTCCTTCTGGATGGCATCCCATCCCTCAGGTGTGTCAACCACACCCCTCAGCTTGGTATCCTCTACAAAGTTGCTGAGGGTGCACTTGATCCCACTGTCTATGTCATTGATGAAGATGTTAAACAGCACTGGTCCCAGTATGGGCCCCTGAGGGACATCACATCTCCATCTGGACATTGAGCTGTTGGCCACTACCTTCTGGAAGCGACCATCCAGCCAATTCCTTATGCACCAAATAGTCCATCCATCAAATCCATATCTCTCCAATTTAGAGAGATGTGTGTATAAGTCACATATTTCTCTGCAAATGGAGTTTCACAGATAATCCACATCTAACAGTTACTGCTTCTCAAAATCCATTATAAATGTACTGTTTCATTTTTTAATGAAATGCAATGCCTGTCCTAAGGTCCTGAAGGTCAGATCATGTGTACTGCGAGGTTTTAATACTGACAATGATTATTGCATGCATTGTATTCTGTAGCTTAGTGCAAGACAGCAGAACTAGCTCTTAATAGCTCAGGTGCAGAGAAGTATTACAGTTCCAGGAATACGTATTCCTTCAGAGGTGAATATATTCTACTCTACAGGTTAAAGATTCCTCAGGCATTTTTTTCAAGTTCACACAGCTGGGATATTCTTCCTTAAAGCTTAGTGAGTGGTTGCATTGCTACTTACATAACCTAACTCTAGAAAAAAATTGTTTCCGGAGTTGACTGAAAGAATTCAGGAGGAAAGTGAAAGGCAGCTGGATGCCTGACTTCCATGAGTGTCTTAGAACTATACATGCCTATTTGAGTAAATGCTAAGGGGCAACAAGACTTCGTTTAGCTTCAAATAAAATAATGCTGATTAATAATGTTATGCTACTAATATAATTATGCCTTGAAAATGAAGACATTTAAAGGACAAGAATATTTAGAGTAGGAGCCCTATTACCTCAGTTATGTGTCAGGACAAGAGCAAATGGATCAATTTGATAGAAAAAAATATTTTTTATTTCACCATTTTGTTACGCCATAGAATCACCACAGAATCATAGAATGGTTTAGGTTGGAAGGGACCTTAAACATCATCTAGTTCCAACCCCCTTGCCATAGGCAGGGACACCTTCCACTAGACCAAGTTACTCAAAGCCCCCCCCAACCTGGCCCTGAACACTTCCAGGGATGCGGCATCCACAACTTCCCTGGGCAATCTGTTCCAGTGCCTCACTACCCTCACAGTAAATAATTTCTTCCTAACATCTAACCTAAATCTACCCTCGTTCAGTTTAAAATTCTTACCCCTTGTCCTGCCGCTACACTCCCTGATCAAGAGTCCCTCCCCATCTTTCCTGTAGGCCCCCTTGAAGTACTGGAAGGCTGCTATAAGGTCTCCCTGGAGCCTTCTCTTCTCCAGGCTGAACAACCCCAACTCTCTCAGCCTGTCCTCATAGGAGAAGTGCTCCAGCCCTCTGATCATCTTCGTGGCCCTCCTCTGGATGTGCTCCAACAGGTCCATGTCCTTCTTATGTTGGAGGCTCCAGAGCTGGATGCAGTATTCCAGGTGGGGTCTCATGAGAGTGGAGTAGAGGGGCAGAATCACCTCCCTCGACCTGCTGGCCATGTTTCTTTTGATGCAGCCCAGGATGTGGTTGGCTTTCTGGGCTGCGAGTGCACATTGCTGGCTCATGTTGAGCTTCTCATCAACCAACATCCCCAAGTCGCTTTCCTCAGGGCTGCTCTCAATCCAAATGTCAGAGGAGCAATCACGCAGTAGAACAGAGACTTTTAATAATTACTTCAGACTTCTGGCAAAACTACATTTTATTATCAGTTGGTTTGTCTTTCAAACATTTGCAAATTAAATGACTGAATTGTAAGAATCATCCAGTTGCTTTGTGGTGCCATAGTACTGCATTTTTATGTGCTTTGTTTTGGTTCTTTGTAAGTACAAAGTGACTTCCTGGATCATAGGCCAAGAACAACAGAAATTCTTTGCCTGCACTGTGCAGGAGGTAATGAAATGTTCAGAATGATCCCTTTTAGCAATATAACCTATTAATCTGTAGATCAATGAATAGCAAGAGCTGCTCCAGCTTTCAGAACTCCTTACTTTTTTAGCACATGCAGAACAATCCCTTCTCACTTCCTTTGCTTCTGGAAACATTCAGAGGAAATTCCTTAGTCCTTTTCTGAGTACAAAAGTTGTATTACTTTTAACAATTCAAATATGCCAAAAGTAGTACTCTTCCCCTGGTGGGAAGGCAGATGTATTCTTCAACTCAGTTCTCATTTACTCATGTATAGGAAGAAGAATAAGCCATAAGGTCCCTTTCTACTGGTGCAATTAAGTCAAACTTGGGTATGATCAAACCAAATATATAGTGCCCCTGACCAAATCTGATGCTATGTTTCAAAACCTGGGTATAAACAAAGCCTGGATTCTACAATACTACAAAATGGGCTAGTAAATGAAACTATTTCTCTAAGGGTGTTGGCAAAACACCTCCCCACTTCAAAGGTGATTCCTTAGTTACGTTTTAGAAGTACAAGGATTGTCTGTCAGTAACACAGTACATGTAATCAGCTAGCTAGCTGTGGTCAACAGTTGATGTTTCACAGAAATTTAGACTTGGACCATAGGCATCTAAGAGCCAAAAGCATAAAAGTTCTATTAAAGTCAAGGAAACACTTTTGATTTCAACAAGAGCCAGTCTAAACCCTTATTAAATTCTACTAAACTTATTAAACTCTACTTCCTTGCAGCAGGTAATGACCCTACTTTGTGATGTGAAACATTTATCTCCCTTTTTTACCTTGCTTAAATAGAGTTTAATTACTTAGTCCTTTAAAAATAAAACATATATACACAATCCAGACACTGTTTTTGATGACTTCCTGCAGCATTAAGTTTCCCAGCTTGATCCTGTGGGCTAGATTTCCTTATATGGAATGCATATTTCCATGTTTTTGGAGTCTGAACCCTTTGGAGTTCATTTGAAGCTGATACTCAATGTAAAACTTGGGCTGTTTAAGCCTAAATCAAGTGAAATTCTAAAAACAGTCTGAACAAGCCCTGTGGAATATGTCATAGTTCACACATCTCTGATAAATACTGATATCCCCCATTTTCTTCCTGTTTTGGGGTAATTCCATGAGTATGTTGTACGCTATGGTAGTGTGTACAGTGAATGAATGGGCATGTCCCAGAAAAAGAAAACTGAATTTCATTCACTGATGTACCACATTGGCAGGGACTAAACATGAGAAGGTTTCTCCTTTGCAGCCCTCATCATGCAAGTCCAGGTGTACCGCAGGACTTGCAAGTTTTAAGCTCAGCTCCTCTGCCTGTCTGTGAAGGATTTCTAAATGTTCAGCATAAAGGAGGGAAAGAAGGTCACTTCCTGCATCCTACAGTGGCTGATGGACCTTGCCGACACAGAGGCATGGCAAGGCTGCATTTTGCTGCTCTGAACTTCCTCTTAATACTTAATATCATTTACTGGGCAGAGAAACTTCATCGAGCCCCACAAAAGCTACTGTGCTGATATAACCTCCCCATAAATGAGTAATTTGTTTTGGTTTTGGTTTTAGTGTCAACATCTTTATATTACTTTACCTTTGTTTGTACTAGTACATGGTTGACCAAGTAGCTAACTACTCACAGTTGCCAGTTCATAGTATTTTAGAGTAAACAAGACCCCAAAGGAAGTAGCTTTGCATGAATATGTTTTTATGTGATAGCTTGTCATATGGTATATTAAAATTACTATAATTAACATTGCTTCAGTGGAAACTATTAACTTATTATCAGGTGAGTTTTTCATCATTAGACAAGCACAAAGAGGAACTAAGTTACAAATGCTGGCTTTTTATTATACTTTTTTCCAGGAAAATCAGACAGCCAAGCAGGCTAATATACAGAGTAAGGGCTGAAAAAAAGCGCTACTGCTCAAGGTTAGAGTAAATACAAATTCTGAAAGCCTGAAGTGAGTCACTGGGACTGATGGCAAATGTGGGGATTGAGAGATTGTTTGGGATTTTGTGTAAGAGATCAACACGTTAAAAGAAGATCAGGGAGAAAGACAGCAGCATGTATGTTCTTTTGAGAGGAAGTGAGGCAGAACAAGTTCAGCATGGAAAGGCAAGTAGTTTTGTCTCTCCTTGTCAGAGATGCTTTATCCATTTCCTCCTTGGTTAAATGCAGATAATAACAATAGTGGATAATGACAGATTTCACTATAGTCCAGAAAAGTTCAATTCATTAATAGTGATCACAGAGCTCCTCAGTATGACTGGAGATGAATTGCCAGAAAAATGCAAATTATAGAAAACACAGTTACTGAGGATAAATAAAAAGACAGCATTGTAAATTATGTAACTGTGTTTTTTTCCCTAGGAAATGTAATGACAGACATCGCCCTTTGTGTTTGGCCTATAAAATAGAATATGTTTTCATACTGCTAGTGAGAAATGAGAACTGGCCAGTATTATACATATTGTGCAACTACATTAAAGCAGTTCAATGAATCAATTGACTATTCAACCAAATGCGAAAATATCCTGAGTTGAAAAAATAGCTACCTCTATGTATAATAGAGAGCTGAGTGTTCCTGCACCAATCCCAGCTCAGGTAACAGCTGCTCATCCTGAAACTGCATGATATAAAATTTAAAACTGAGAAAAAAATGTTCTTTACAGAATGGGCAAAGAGAACTCTGCCACAAGACATTATTTTTAGCAATATAGTAATAAGAGTGTAAAAGGTACTATATTTAGGAAGAACACATTATGTAGACTGGTAAATGAGTAAGGGATAAATTCTCATGACCCAAGGCATAAGCCACACATGCATTCACAAGAGGTGGGAAGAAATTCCCCATTGAGGTATTATGGGATTGCACAGTCCTCTGAAGTTCACTCAAGCTACTTTCATGGACAGGATAACAAACCATTGATCTCATATTTGTCTAAAAATAACAGCCTTAAAACAGGATTTGGTTTCTTTAAAGTCCTGCATTTAGACTTGTGTGAGGCATTTTTTGAAACATTGGATGCTTTTTGATCAGAAAGCTGTGTAACTTCCCTATGG
Organism: Burhinus bistriatus; assembly: GCA_013397275.1. Lineage (NCBI taxonomy): Eukaryota > Metazoa > Chordata > Aves > Charadriiformes > Burhinidae > Burhinus > Burhinus bistriatus. The sequence continues at coordinate 32,571 of VYXH01008255.1, read as the reverse complement.
GATGTTAAGGATTGTAACATGTTAGTCACACAATGTCTTTCCTCATAAAGAAACTATTTCTGCTTCCTATCAAAACATGGATTCTCTGATACTATGATTTGTTACTATTTATTTTTGACTTCATTTATCAGGTGACTTTTACTAAAGACCTGAGCGCACTCAGGTAGTAATTAGGTGAAAGGATAAAATAACAAGGTGGATTGGGAAGAGGTCGGGGAGACAAAACAACTAATGAAACCATCTGCACAAACATTCCTCAAAAGTGATTGACCCATAAGGGCAGGTGAAAAGCAAGAGGGTGCTGAAACAAAGGAAGGATTTCAAGGAAGAAAGAAAAACAGTTCAAGACATGAAAAATGAATGAAAACTAGAGGTTTACAAGCAAAGGACTCAGGTCAGGGGCAGGGATGGAAATCCAGCTACTAGGGACCACTGCTTCAGTCTACTTTGAATCCAATGGAGAACAATGTCACATAATGTAAAAGCCCTGAATTTGTACTCCATCAACTGGCAAGACTTCCACAGAAATAAATGGGACTTTAGGATTCCCAAAGGTTTGTCTGGCATAGCCCTTTGAGATGAGTACATGTAGAACCCTTGTAAGAACACAGGCAGGTACTTTCTGCATTTCCCTGGTTCAAATAAATTGTACCCTTTTACCATGTCTCTTTAGGTGTCCATCCTGCTCCTCTTTTGTGGCAAACAGCTCTGGTTCCTCATTGAGAGGAGAATATGAACTTGTTCTTGACTGGATCCTTCTCTATCCTTTTTCACCTCTCCTCTCTGAGGCAGAAGTGGACCTGTACTCAGGACTCAAAGGCTTACTTCTTCAAAGGAAGTAAGCTTGACTAATCAATTTCACACCTGGACACAATATTACAAACCCAAATTAAATAGAAAGCTCAATCTATGAGTGCGCAACTGCTATAAATATGTGCTGTCTGTTCACAGCTACATTATGGAAAAGTCACAACTGTTAATTTGGAAGACTGTACAGAATGAATACCACACATGCTATGCAGCAGTAAGTTATGCAAGGGCGAGCCTGTGAAAATATTTATCAGCAGAAGACTAAAGTAAGTGTAATGAATGATAAGAAAAACAGGGATTAAATATCTCACAATCTGTCACAGTATTAGTCAAAAGCTAGCAAACACCTGGAGGCAGTCAAAGGAAATGCTAACCAAAGGCAACATAAGCAAAGTCACAGGTATTGAAGCAGGATTAGCTGATGCAAAGTACAACGGCTTATAATGCTTAGAGACGCGGAGTCATCCAAGCCACCTTCTTTAGAGTGTTAAAAGCCTTCATTATATTCACTTTCCACTTAGCTGTTAAACACTTGTCTTCCAAAACTATCCTTTATACTGTTCTTTATGCCACATCTATACTAATGCTTTCACAGCTGTAGGAGAATCTCCTTTTTTTTTTTTCCTCTGCTGACTACCTTTTCAACATCATAATTTGTGTTTAGGATTACTTAAATAGAAAAAAGTAACCGTTGTTACTGTGTTATGAATCTTCATTACCCTCTGATGTTCAGTGCAAGATTCATCTTCAAGGGTAACAGCCAAGCACTGGCTTTGTGAGAGTGTCTACATGGAATGTTGCAGCTTATTGCCAGTATGTTCCAGTGAGATGGCACCAACAGCAAAGATCTATGCTACGGCTAAACTGCTTTTATTACACAAATGTGTTTGCTTAGAATTTGCCTGGGTATCTCTAGACTGTGTCTAGTTCATACAGATAAAACCTATATTTTCTTTCCTATCAATATTATGATCAAAACATTTCCATAGCAAGAGAAGCATTTCCTTTCAAATGCATTCTCATTCAATATTGCTTACTTCATCCATGCGGTAATCTCATCAACCACTATCTTCTTTCCATTGAAATGGAATTGCCTATGAATACAAATCATACAGGTTTTGTCCTAACACAAATAACTGGACAGTCAACAGCACAAGAAAAAGCAAAAAGAATTGGCAGTTTCCCAGACAGGCAATAAACTAGCGTAGCCTGTATCTGTCTTCCAATTGGTCTGAGCCAGGGAAGTCCAACTAGTATTGCCAGCTCCCACTGCCTAAAAAAAAAGTGACTCTTCCAATATTCTGAGATTTTAAAAAGTATATTCAGGATCTTTAACATTTTATTTTCAGCTTTAAAGACATCTGCATGCCTCTGTTGGTCAAAAGGCGAAGGAGAAGTGTAAATCTGGAAAGGCTGTCTGGGTTTATGGTGTGATGGAAGTGTATTGCAGGCTCCCAGAAGTGCATAGAACCTTTTCAGGAGAGTGTTCAGCACTGCACAACAGCAGTGCTGTTCACAGGAAACCAGAGATTCTGCTGTACAACCCAGCCAGGGCAGAATTTCAGCAGAAGAATTAAAAGGTTTGAATTTTATTGAGTCTTTGGTTGAAAGTTTTGTCTGGCTTTGCTGTTTTCTGAATTCATTTATTTTAGTTCAAGTTCAGGAGCTTTGATAAGCAGAGGAAAAAATATTTATTCAGTTTTTATTCTGTATTTTATAATCTCTGTGGGTCTTGCTGAAAGACTGGGAAAGATTTATTTGAATGTTGTGTGGCATAGTGCATTTTGTTTTATTTATTTGTTGTGTTAAAAGATTTCAAACTGTTTTCACATGGATGTTTTTAAGGGCAGCCAGGAGAGCTCCTTGTTATCTTCAAGTAACTTCTTAGCTCCCCAGTAAAATATTAAAAGAATTAGATTTATTACTCTTGCAGTTTTAACAGGAAACTTACTGCTGGTGAACAATAAATATTTTGTGTTTGTAAATCTTCCTGGAACAACACTCTTATTTCTACTGTAACAAAGAGGCCTACTGTTTTTATTTTTCAAGACGTATTCATGTTCCCTTTAGGAATCCTTAAGGGATTTAAGACGCTTTGAAATCCATTGGGTGATGAGCACTTAACTGGGTTAGGCTCCTTTGAAATCCTAGCCTTATGTTCTGAAACACTTGACTAGAACTGCTCTTTGCAGAAGTAATTAACTACTGTATCTATTGCTCAGTTCTGGTGTTTACAGTGAGCTGATACACAAAAGCCCAAGGTAGACCTAAGATGAAAAGACATTTATTGATAATTAAAACTGTAAGCTTTATAAGTTTTATTCTTCTCAGAAGTTCCTTAGTATTGAATTCAGGCATGCTTATTTGATTTTACAATAACTTGGCTTATATTTGGCTTGTATTTCACATTTAGGAATTGGAAATGAGACTATGCTTATCCCAGTACAGGATATACATGTATGAGACATCTTTCTTCCAGACTTTTTAAAGCAATCAATAGTCTGTACTACTTAAACTCTACACAAAGCTGTTCATTTTCATGTAAACATCATAAAATAAAATCTAAAATGTATATTTCTTGAAGTCTTGGTCCTGAATCAAGATCTATTACCTAATCAAATTACATAAACTTCTGCTGAATGTCCAGCAGATTTGTGTTGGGACTTTACCTCAGAAAAGACAAAAATGAGTAAAAACAGGGCAGAGGCTACAGAAATTTGCAAAGGATTTTTTGACCCAAACAACAGACTAGTAGATCCAGTTAAAAAAAAAAAAATCAACAAGCTAACAGGCTATGTATGTAGAAATACAGTTTTTAAAATGTCTCAGTGATCCAGAGCTGAATGTGTTATATATCCTCTAAAAACTGAAAAGCTGTTCAGATTAATTTCTCATTATTTACATAAATAAATAAATAAGAAATGTTTATTTATATACATGAAGAAATACAAAATATAAAAAGATAGACACATGCATAATAATGCAGTATCTATATTGATACAAGTTACAATTATGCACTGTATGAATTCTTAATATATGGTGATTTTATATATTTGGCAGACCAACCATGTTTATACCACAGTTATATTGAAAGAAGGAATAATAATAGGGAAAACAGATAAAAATATAAATAACAGGGTAAATAAAAGACGGCAATGTAAAAGGAATAAAAGTAATAAAAGATGAGATAATGAGAACTGGCAGTCAGCAGGAGTGTTATTCAAACATGTTTAGGTGAAAGTATCCCATGTTCCAGGTTGCCCGGGAAACAGCTATGTCCTGTGTGACAGTGAAGCTAGAGGAGGGATAATAAGCTCTGGCAGAAGATGCTCTGCGAATACCTTTCATTCTCTTGCTCGTATTGCATGCCAAGTCACTGCTCCTCTTTGGTACTCTCATAAGTAACACTTCAGCCTTGCAACCAGTGATTTCAGGATCCACATTCACTGCAGATGCCTCCACCAGTGCTTGCAAGATTAACAACCCTCTACCTCTCCTCACACCCAGGCTCCTTTCTCTACCTATTGTCTTTTATTCATAAACAGCCAGGCCATCTCTGAGTCTTCCCTTCAGCCCATACATGGACTCCATTACTTTGTCTTTTTGGAGAGACTCTTGCCTGCGCCTCAAGTGGCCTGTATATTCCCAAAACACAGCACAAAAGGATTGAGATGGCACATTGATGAGAGATCTTTGGTGGTCCTGTGAGGAACCTGGCAGCTGTGTCTCTCCTAAACAAAGTCAGTTGTAATGTCAAGGTTTGGGGATGACTGAAATGAGTGATGGAAAACTGCTCTATAGACCCAATTTCACAGTCTCAAGTCTTTTAATCTGTTGACCTATTATGGAGATGGACCATGAGTTCTGGTTAGGGAGGAAGCCAAGCAAAATTCCCTGGTCTAGTAGGCTTTTTCTTTTCTTTGTAATTTTTCTTACAGAGACTGGTTGCACTGTTTTTCCCAAACTAGGTTGCTTTCAGACAGCCTGTTATCTTGGTCTGGAGGCCAGCTTCACGTGAGAGAACTGGAAATGTTCACTTTGGTACCTGCTTTACATGTTTTTGGGCTCTGTTCTGCTTTCACAGTATGCACTGATGGGAGGAAAACAAAGATCCTTTATCCTTTATAACAATGACACTTTTTGGGTCTCACCAATAAAGTGTGTGTTCTTAGATAACAGAGGTTTTCTCATCTGATGTTGTGTCCTATCCTATCTGGGCTGCCATGACAGACAAGATTGGGATGTAGAAGGCTGATTTCTTGAATGAAACAGTCCTTCTGCTTTTTGCTATATCAGTCTGGTAGATGAACAGAGTGAGGCAACATCCATTATATATGAACTTATGAAGTTCAACAAGGGCGAGTGTAAGGTCTAGCACTTGGGAAAACATAATCCAGGAGCACAGCATAGACTGGGAGCTACCCGGCTGGGTAGCTCACAGGTCCTGAGGTAACTGGTGGATGAAGTTGCTAAGCCACTATGCATCATATTTGAGAAGTCGTGGCAGTCCGGTGAAATTCCCGCTGACTGGAAAAAGGGGAAACATATCCCCTTTTTTAAAAAGGCAAAAAAGGAAGATCCAGGGAACTACAGGCTGGTCAGTCTCACCTCTGTGCCCAGCAGGATCACGGAGCAGATCTTCCTGGAAACTATGCTAAGGCACCTGGAAAACAAAGAGGTGATCAGTGACAGCCACCATGGCTTCATTAAGGGCAAATTGTGCCTGACAAATTTGGTGGCCTTCTATGACAGGTTTACAGCGTTGGTGGATAAGGGAAGAGCAACAGATGTCATCTACCTGGACATGTGCAAAGCATTTGACACTGTCCCGCACAACATCCTTGTCTCTAAACTGGCGA
>VYXH01008255.1:6798-26671 GCA_013397275.1 Burhinus bistriatus | reverse complement strand
TGAGGGTGGTGAGACACTGGAACAGATTGCCCAGGGAAGTTGTGGATGCCCCATTCCTGGAAGTGTTCAGGGCCAGGTTGGGTGGGGCTTTGAGTAACCTGGTCTAGTGGAAGGTGTCCCTGCCCATGGCAAGGGGGTTGGAACTAGATGATGTTTAAGGTCCCTTCCAACCCAAACCATTCTATGATTATCCCACTCTACTCAGTGCTTGTCAGGCCACACCTGGAATACTGTGTTCAGTTTTGGTCCCTGCTATGCATAAAAGGTGTGGACAGGCTGGAGAGGGTCCAGAGAAGGGCCACAAAGATGATCAAAGGACTGGCAAGCCTGCCATATAAGGAAAGGCTGAGAGACCTGGGTTTGTTCAGCTCTGACAAAAGAAGGCTTAGAGGAGAACTTCTCACCATGTTCCAGTAATTAAAGGGTGCTACAAAGAAGATGGAGACTCCCTTTTTACAAGGGATCACATGGAAAAGATGAGGGGCGATGGGAACAAATTACTCAAGGGGAGATTCTGATTGGACACGAGGAAAATTTTTCACAATTTGAACAATCAGCCATTGGAATAATCTCCCCAGTGAAGTGGTGGATTCCCCAACATCGGACAGTTTTAAGATGCAGCTGGACAAGGTGCTGGGCCATCTTGTCTAGACCATGCTTTTGCTAAGAAAGTTTGGACCAGATGATCCTCGAGGTCCCTTCCAATCTGTTATTCTATGATTCTATGATATATGATGACAAGGTGGATCACCTTTCAAATGTACACATGAAGTGGGATCAAGATGAGTATTTAAGGGCCTTGCTGAGATGGTACAATAGCTTTTGGATGAAATATGTCACGCAAGGGCATTCAGGGCAGTGTGTTGTGTGGATGTGACTAGGGCAATTGGAAGAGCCTTAAATCTCTGGGACAGTCCTGGGAAGTGATCTGATATATTAGTTTAGATGTAGCCAGAGGTATCACAATTATTTTTACAATACTTTGACCATTGCAGGTTGATTGCTTGCTAGTATTTGACTTTTAAATGACAATCAGAAACTGCAGAATCATACTTTGAGTCATTCATACTATCTTGCTTGCCAGAAGTTAGTTAACCTCTTTACTCCTTAACAGCTCTTCCAACTGCTATTTCAAACCTACTGTACCTAGAATGATGCATTGTTGCCTTAAATGATGAGGAATGAAATCATGGCCTTCTTTCTACACAATGGTAGAAAACTAGCAGTTATAGGCAATGCTTCTCTTCACATAGCTTTTCAATACTGAAAAAGAACATTCCTGGGAAACGTAAAAATAGCTTCTCAGATTTTCTTCTGAAGAATGTGCGATAAAGCTGAATGGAAGCAGTTTGTACAGGACATCAATTGAGGTATGCTCTTCTTGGCAGCTACACTATAGCATACAGCCACATCTTCCCCTCCTTACTGAACCTTTGTGTACTGAACCTGTTTTTGTTTAACCCAAGCGTTGTTTTTCCTGGGTAAAAGTTGACAAGGTGAGCAGCCTTACAGGAAAAATGAGTATGGAGGGGGAAGGAAAGATGAACTGAAGAGGCATAAAGGAGTGTGCTGGTTTTGGCTGGGGTAGAGTTAATTTTCTTCATAGTAGCTAGCATGGGGCTATGTTTTGGACTTGTGCTGAAAAGAGTGTTGATAATTCAGGCATGTTTTAGTTACTGCTGAGCAGTGCTTACGCAGAGTCAAGGCCTTTTCTGCTCCTTATACTGCCCTGCCAGCAAGTAGGCTGGGAGTGCACAAGAAGTTGGGAGGAGACACAGCCTGCACGACTGACCCCCAATGATGAAAGGGATATTCCATACCATATGACATCATGCTCAGCAATAAATGAGGAGGAAGAGTGGCTGGGTGACTGCTGCTCGGGGACTGGCTGGGCATTGTTCGGTGGGTGGTGAGCAATTGTTTTCATTTGCATCACTTGTCTTTCTTGGGTTTTATTTCTCTCTCTCTGTTATTTTCCTTTTTATTATAATTTTTATTATAATTATTATTATCATCATCATTATCATTATAATTTTATTTCAATTATTAAACTGTTCTTACCTCAATCCATGAGTTTTCTCACTTTTACCCTTCCAATTCTCTTCCCCCCACCATGCTGGGGGAGGGGGAGTGAGCAAGTGGCTGCGTGGTGCTTAGTTGCTGGCTGGGATTAAACCACAACAAGGAGGGGTGTTTTTGTTTGCTTACTCCCATGGAGTGAGATCTCTGCACAGAATTAAACAATTTTATGTTCTGTTCCTCTCTGACATTTGTTCTTGGCCTTCACTCATGAATCAGCTTCCTGTCTGAGTATCTCATATATAAAATACAAAGAATATTCAGTTGTCTCCGCAATCACATGAATAATTAATTAATTAGTACTTATAAAGCGGATTGACATTAATCAAACATTAATCATTAGGAAAAAATATTATAGAACATCTGCTTTAAGTATACGTTATAATGACTGCTAAACTATGTTTCATTCATTAAAAAGATTGTTACCAGACTCAATCCTTTATGCCCTGCCATTCACTAATACACACCATCCATTTTATTTGGCAGTTTTAGGTGTTAGGGAGCAATCCAAGTCTCCCTGATGTCAATAAACAAATCCTCTGACATCAACAGGCACCACAATTCATCAGTTAATTGTAAAATAACACCACTTATCTTCTCTGATAAAACTCTAGAACCTAGGTTTATACATATGTTTAGAAAATCTCAGTCATTAAAAAATTCCTTCAATTTTTTCCTTTTATTATTTTTTAATGTGAAAGATGAGAATAGATTTCTTATACACCTCCCCTACTATTACGGTTTCACTAGTTTTACATTTGTGGTGCCTTTACTAATATTTCCAATCCATTTATTCATTCCTCTGTCATATACATTTAATCAGATATATTGGGTTCTAAATGTTACCTGTCCATTTAGGTTCTTCAGCAGCAACTATCAGAGACATACACAATCACTTTAAGATACATACTTCTCCTTCTCTCTTATGCTTCCTTTCTAAAGGGAGTCAGCGTTACCTGTGCGTATTGCCCAAGTTTAACTAGAAGACTGAATGTACCTTCTCATTGTCAATCATAAATTTATCAGGAATATCTTACTTTTTTGATGAAACAGATTTCAGTTCTGAGTGCTTAATAAATGTGAATAATATACATTCCTTAATCATATCGGTAGTTCCAGTGTCTTTGTATATTCCAGAGAATGTCGGTTATAAAGAGAGCCATGGTAAGGTCTTCAATATTTTCCTGTTTCCTTCTGGGCTGCTGCTCATTTTTCAAATACAAATGCTTGAATGACCGAGAGAAACTGATGCCAGATTTACTTTCTTCTGCTTCTTGTCAGTCTTGCTTGAATTCAGGATGATCCACTCTTTCACAATAAGATTATTGCATAACTTTGGGCATATGATCTCCCTATACATTTAACTCAAAAAGCAGCTTTTTAAATAATGTTCTTTTACTACTTTTCTATTGCTAAGAACTGGGAATTAGCAGCCTCAGTTCTTCTTCTAGCTGCTACTGGCTTAATGTATTGATTTGTGGCCTTCCACTGCCCAGAGTCCTGGGTATCTATAATACTATGTTTTCCTTTAATAAATTGTGCTCTCAAAGGAAAGACAGAGAAGCAAAGAAAAACAGGACTGTTGATACAGCTATATTGTGGCAGAATATGTATTACTAGGAACAATGGATTATTTGTGCTGCTTTAAATACTGAAAAATATAGATTCATGGGATTAAAAATAACAAGGCACAACATAAATTATACCCAGTGGACTCATTTAAAGTAAAAGTCCTGTGACAGTTATTCTTGTTCAAACACATACACAAATCTAATCTGTTGTCAAAAAGTTCATGAGCAAACATTGCTTTGTAATGGACCATGGGATTGTCTTTATAGAACCGAAGGGATCCTCCTTTAACCGAACAATAGTGGTCAAACCTGTGAAGACAGGTAGTTTGGTTTTTTTTCTGGTCAGAAAAGTTAGTTTACAAATCTTTTGGAGCATATTGACACTTTTAAATCAAGTGGTTGTAAAACGGTGCGAGGCATTGATTTCCAGAAGCTGATGAGAAAGTATTATTTTGCTTCCTCCAAGATAAATCTATATTAAACTAGAAGGCTTGAAGGATAGCCCTAATACAAAGGAAAAATATTTCATTGCAATGACACTTTGCTGAAGGATCTAACACTCCAAAATGTAAGATCCCTATCTCCAAATCCTGGAGAGAATTCTGCAACGTGAAAGACAGAGTTTTTCACAGAAGAAATTTTATATAAATATTTCCTCTTTTTTAAATTCATTTTACTACAGAGGCTGTAAAGTGTAATCAGAATTGTATAAAACCCTGTAATGTGCCTATTTAAGTGAAGCCAGTAACTCTTTAGTAAAAAGAATATTGTATTTAATTCACACAGTTGTTCCTGACTATGTTTACTGTGTAACATGAACAGTCTATATTTAGAAGTGTGCAGGAATACCTGACTGAGAATTGCTAAGCAGATCAAAACAGCAATATACAATTTAAATTGATTAGCTGATTTCTTGTCTTCCTGACTATGGATGCAGAAGTTGCCAAGTATTAGCTTATTTAGGCATATTGGTGAAGTCAGCACATATATCAAATGGCTAGTACATATTATTACAGCATTTAAATAAATATTCAACTTAATGAATTTGCAGTTGCAAATCAGGAATTTGATCTGCTTAATATTATTCCTAAATCTATTATTCAAGTTTAAGTAACTACCCTAGTTTTATCTAGTAGAGAGTTGGGGGTCGATCTCTTCTCTGAAGTGACAAGCGATAAGACAAGAGGAAATGGCCTCAAGTTGCACCAGGGGAGGTTTAGATTGGATATTAGAAAAAGTTTCTTCACTGAAAGGGTTATCAAGCATTGGAACAGGCTGCCCAGGGAAGTGGTGGGATCGCCGTCCCTGGAGGTTTTGAAAAGGTGTGTAGATGTGGTGCTGAGGGACATGGTTTAGTGGTGGTTTTGGCAGTGTTAGGTTGATGGTTGGACTAGATGATCTTAAAGATCTCTTCCAACCTAGGTGATTCTATGATTCTGTGATTCTATCTGACCTGACCTATTTTGCATATTTCTAATATGCTTATGATTGTGTTACCTGCATGCCATGCAGAAAACATGACAGTGTGTTGTGTGTTTGGCATTCCCATGTGAAATCTTAACATCTGTTAACATCTTAACTGCTCAGTGTCATGATCTTTGAGGACTTTTTCATCATTTGGTTTCTTTAAAAAAATGATACCTGCTTCAGCATTTCATTCTGCCCACTGAAGTCTTCATCTGTCTCCAGGCCTAAAACAACAAGGGGCAGGACTAATTGGAAATAGAGTCTTATAATGCTATTTACAGTTACAAACAGTGTTTCCATGTAGGTTTCTACAAAGGAGAAATAAACTGAGAGGATGTATTTAAAAATATTTAAAATAGTAATATATAGCTTAAAATGCAATCTTTGATGATGTACCTTCTTTACATAATTTCATGGTCAAGCTGCCATATTAAGAAAGGATGGAAAGTCTTTGTCAGCTTCACAGAATCATAATGCTTACAGTATGATTATAATAACATAGCCAGCCATGCTGAATAATGGCCATAAAAATTATTATGGCACCTGTTAATTTCCGCACCAAAGCTTTAACATTTGCTTAAACTATACAAGAGCAACAGAAATGTGCCCAGTTCTGACTAAAAGTTGAAAGTAATTAAAAAAATCTATGATTAATTCTGTAACAATTTTATTATTTATGTATTCAAGCTTCTCATGTGCAATAGTTCTATTTTTCTTCAAGCTGGCTTAGACATGTTTCCCCTACCAACACAGACGTTATTTGTGAATAATACAGAAAGCACTAGGGGTTCCAGGAGACATAGATAATTCAAAGTATGCCATTCTACTGTGTACTGTTAAACTGACAAAGCATTTCTAAAGCCTCTCTTTTTGTATATGATTTCTGTATGGCTTCTTTATATATGGTACATCTCTGTGGGTTGTGCCTGAGAAACCTGAGAAACTTCCTTGCTACAAAATAACAGGCTTCTCTGATTGATTATAGCATCTACTGCATAGCATACATCAGAAAAAGATAAAGGTGTGAAGCCTATCATGTGCTCATTTATTTACATTGACATTAACTAGCTAAATGTAAATTGACTGAGATGCTGGGAAGCTGTGAAGGAAATGTCATATGATAATCACTTATAAATGGCTAACAGCAACTTCTGATAACAAGTCAGGCTTACTGATTGTTCCCTTTTTTTCCACAGTGCACCCGCATAACGTATGATGGGATAGCTTTATGTGGAAAGCACCTGCTCAGTACCAACTTAATAGCTTTGATTTTCCAATGGCTTTATCCTAACTGTACCCATGTGTATGCAAAACTTGAAATGCCACAAGTGTAAATCCCGGCAGTTCTTTAGCTCTTACAACATCTTCAGGATAGCAATCAAGTCTGCAAATTCATGCAGCTAATAGGAGCCATATTTTGAAAAGGTCAGTCGCTGTGTCTGTCTTATTAAGGATGATTAAAAGAATGAGATTATCTTCTCATGTTAATTCATCTACCTTGGAGCCCAAATCAATGAATAAAGACAGCTGACAAAGTTATCTCCATCTTCAGTATGGCCCATTCCTGATACAATGGTGGCTGAACTATTCATAAAACAACTGTTTCATAAAACAGCTGACTTAAAAGTCATTACAGTGCTCTATGGCAAACTAAAATCAATGATGGCTTTACCTTAAGTGTGCTGCAGATAACTGCAGAGGGATTTACCGTCTATGGTTAAGACCCCCTTCTAGCTGCCCAGGCCTCGTGCAGGAAGCCGCTAATTGATATTAGAACATAGCAACCACAGTCTAGAGCTCATATATTAATGCAAAATTGAGTCTGTGATAAGTCTGGTTAAGGCAGTGGCCTATGGACTGATGCAGCTAAGACACAAATAAAACAGTTTCATTCAGCAGCAAACAACAGTCCTGCTACCGAGGCAGTGATTTCTGGTGGCTCAGTAGAGCTGAACTGGCAACTCCCATCACTTCAGCTGCCTGATCTGAGTTTGGCTGTGACTGCTGTTGGAAGCCTTGAGCTGCTGTGTTTGTGCTGGTTCTACCTTCCCTTGTATAGAAACTACCCTTCCAGAAACGACGTGAGCCTAAAAAGTGGTCTTAGAAAGGGAGAGGAGCATGTACCCTCATCTGAATGAGTCACTGCATTAACAGGATGGGTCTTTTAAGTATTTAGACTACATAGTCACAGTGATGTACCACAGAGGTAAGCCATGCCCTGACCTTACCCTGTGATGTTTGTCCAAAAGTCTTTTTCTCTATGTCTCAACTGTTTTAGAGGGCCCAAAGACTACATCACAGACGGGAATGAAAGGTGAACACACAATAAACTCATAATTCCTCTCCTTGCACAAAAATTAACAAAACCTTGTTTGCTGAGGTCTACCATGTCGTTGTGCTGTAGCTATGAGCTTTTATAAAAACCAGTCTCGTTTCTAATCTACTCCATGTATTTCTGATCCTTTTCCACACTTGAATTCTGTAAGAGGGGGCTGGAGTACCTGGAAAACTGGTGCTGGTTACAGGCACACATGGTGACAGGTAAATGATTACTTTTCCTCTATCCTCACATCTGAGCTGGGGATTTTCCACTACAGTGTCTTTGCTTAGGGAAAGTTTTAAAATGGCAGCAGAGTCTCAAGTTGTCTGATTTTAGTGCTGATAGAATGGTACTTGATTTGCTTGACTAAGGAAGCTGCTGGCAAAAAATGTTACAATTGGCAATTTACTTGTCTCCATGCATATTTTGGCTCCATATCAACTTTCTGAAGTTTTTTTCCAGACAAGTGCAGAATAATCACCACATCTGCAGTGCAGCCAAATGTAAAGTTGATTAAAATATTTTATTTATACAGTCTAATGCAAAAATGTAGTTTGATATGTTATAAATGCCAATCCTAATACTACTAATTAAAGCTATAATCTCATTGTGGAATGAAAAGATATTTCTCATTTACTGGGACTGTATTTTTTTTTTTTAAAATCCAGGTTTAGGGTTTACAGGATCAGAAACCTTTCTTACACAAACAATACTAAACACAGGACATTTTATAGGGGTAAATATTTGAGGTTTAGTCCCCTTCTCACTCTCAAATATATAACTTTACATGATCTATCAACATTGTAAAAAGTCACAGATCTAAAGAAGATCTGTCAATGCCTTCTGACAACAGATCACAAAAATGAAAGATGGAAGTAGTCTACATTACTAAATTACTGCAGTTCAGTTGCCAAATATTTATGCTTCTATGGGCATTCTGTTTTTTCCTAATAAAGCCAAAAAAAAAAAATCTTGCTCTGTATACAACAGGTTTATATTACATATCATTTTGCATAGGTCATACAGGGGTTTTTTTTGAAAGACAATCATAGAGCGCATTTGGATAAATATACAGCAGTCTTAAACCATACAAAAATATTTCTAGTCTAGCCAGAGTTTTTATTTTTCATCTAAAATACATAAAATAAATAACACAGGAAAGATACTATTCAGTGCAAGTAAAGACATCAGATTCTAGCACTTATTGCTAGCAGACTGCTGGAAAAATTAACCCATCCTAAACATAATTTGTAAAATGTAAGTCAGAAAAAAATATAATTTAAATGAAAAGTTGGAAAACATTAGAAAAGAATTCCGATTTAGCTCTAGTTCAACAAATCATCCCTATGTGACAAAGCCTGTAAATGCATGTGTATCTATGTACACAGCATAAGCTCATCCCAAAACCTGATTTATCTGAATAAGGCCTAAGCGTATGCTTAAGTTCTTTGCTGAATTACAGCCCTAATATAGCTGATTTGTAAAGCCAAAATCTAGGATGATATAAAGTAACTGACATTATAACTTCAGCTTTCCTCATCAATTTGAGCTTCCAAACTTCATCTTTAAACATGGCTCAGGAATCTCTAATTTTCTGCTGACATTTGTGACTCAGTTGTAACAGGATTTATTGCTAACAGAAATATAAAGAATAACGACATAAGGAAAAAAGAAGTTAACATTTCTAACTGATTAAAAAGCTTCACAAAATGACAAACTGTGAGATCCTGAGTGACTGGATAGGAATCTAATTTCTTTCTGGCAAACCCTCAATATTATTTGAGAATTTTAAATCAAAGTTTCTTTGGAGTACTTCTTATTTTCTGCTACAATGTGCAAGACAGACTGTAATGGTTTGCAGGTTTTTTTGATCCATCTAAATTTTCAAGTTTTCATACCTCACATATGCTGTATGTTACTAGGAGAATTCCCTTGGAAATTAGTGACGTCACATCCATTTATCCAGCTAAAAATTTAGCCTCTTGTTTATTATAATACCCAGCTAAATTCACATATGTAGAAAGTTCAAAGGTAATAATACACATCCATACTTATTTTCTAAATGTCTTCTTTATGTGTAACTGCTAAGTGCATTTTTTCTACTTTGATTTTTCAGGATTGCGATTTTACTTTAATACTTTTTTAAGGCTTTTTATTCCATTGCTTTAATTCATCTAAGTTCTTTCATGAGGAGATCTGAAACTAAAGGATACAAAGCAGCAAGAACCATTACATCCCCTTAAACAGGGAAGAATCCAAAACAGAGGAAAATTTACATCATCACATCCAGATAGAGAATATAAGAAAAGATTTTCCAAATTTTACTTGCTAAAAATCTAATGCCACAATGTGGTCAAATTGTTTATTTTGATCTTCTACAGCCTGTTGTATTTGATATTTAAAATTCAAAAGTGAAGTTGTATTTGTTAGCTTGGATATTTCCTGTCTGCACTTTAATTAGATCCATTTTAAGTGGAATTTTTATTAAAATCATGACTACTCAGACTGCCACTGTGAAGTATTCACTCTTGAAGTCAGTGTTTGCAACAGAAGTATGCTGCATGTGCTTCAGTCCAGTTTGGCAGTACCATCTCTTAAAATCACAAGTAATGCATTAAAACCTGCCTGGGAGTGTCAGGCCCTACCTGTATGCCCATCGT
This sequence comes from Burhinus bistriatus, assembly GCA_013397275.1. Lineage (NCBI taxonomy): Eukaryota > Metazoa > Chordata > Aves > Charadriiformes > Burhinidae > Burhinus > Burhinus bistriatus. Next base: position 16,574 of record VYXH01008255.1, on the reverse strand, counting down.
AAGGGCTTTCTGCCAGACTAGATGATATTTCTAGGACAATATGACTCCTGATTCCTGCCTCCCTTTATATATAATGTAGCTAACTCTATGCATTTAATGCTTTACCAGGCTTCAAACAAATTAGCTTTAGAGTCTACAACAGTTTTGAGGGATTCACTTTAACCCTTTGGTGTATTTCATGGACATTTTAAACAATTTGCTTTAGTTTTCTTGACTCTGTTTGATGGATATTTTATGTCTGATTTTTTAAGGTCAAAAGGTGCAAGTTATACTACAAAGGAAAATCAGTTATCTAAAATACTACTACATATTAATAAGCTTTAGCACATATGAAAAAAACTGAACTGCCCAGGTTTTAATTGTTGGTCAATTGTTTCCTTGTAAAATATTCATAAACGACATCTAGATAAGCAGGTAATCTTTAATCTTTCAATCCTTAAATAGGTTTCTCCAGTTCCAATACACTTAAGTCAGAAGTTTCAGCTTTAGCTCATGGCTAACACTGTTAGTTGTCAGAAATAAGTATGTTCAGTTTTCATTTTGCACAGTTTGTCCTTTGCACAAATTTTAAAACACACTGTTGGCTCCAACAATAGTTGTGAAGTAATTTTGTCTACACAATTTAAAATAACAGCTCTATATTTAGTTGGTTTTAAGTATTTGACTAAAAGTCCCACTCATACTGAAATAACCTTTGAACAGTTTGATCTCTGCTTAGATGAAAATCAGCTTCTTTTTTCCTAACCCTGCATGAAGAATACTCAGCTTAACTGCATGGATCTATACCACCTGTACTTATCCACATACACAAATGAGCAGAAAGATGAATTTGAGTTTAAAAGACATCTTAAATCCGCTAAAGTGGTATGGAAAGTGAACCATCCAGTGATATCACGAAAATAGAAGAAAAGCAACTTGAATACTGCATATGGAGGAAAGGGTGGTTTTGGATAGAGTGAAGGAGTGGGAAGGAGAAGAGAAAGTTAAGAGCATTTGAGCAGTAATTACAACGTAGATAATTAAACAAAGAGAGGACAATGGCAATGGAACCCAGAGCCCCTCACTGCAGGAATTCCAAGGTCACTAAGCAGCAGACAAGAGAATTACAACAAGGGAAACAAAAGACTTCAGGATGCAATGGTAGTTGCTAGAACAACTCCTGAACCGTGGATAGACGCAATGAGAGGGTACAAGTGAGCACACAACCAAGGTGGACAACAGATCTAATTAGGAGATGATGCCAGAGCAAGAATAATGTGATGAAGATCAAGCTGCATATTCATGGAGAAGGGAAGCGAGAGCCTTTCTACAGTAGTCATTATGAACACTGAAATCTCAACATGGCTTTGTAAAAAACTACTTTTTCACTGCCTTTGTCCTTTAGAGCTCAGAAAGGAGAAAAGCCAATACAGCCAATATTCACAAGACCATGATCACTTGATAACCTGTAAGGTCAATTTCTAATAAATATAAAGTAAGAAGCAACAAGAATAACGAATGAAGCCAACTCTGCATCAGAATCCCAGTTTTTAAGTGCATACCTCCTAATTGAGCACCTCCAGATGAAGCCACACTTGCCAAAATTTGGCACACTGAATATTGTGCCATTTTACAGAATTTTCACCTGAAAACGCTGTAAATATTACAAGAGGTTTAGGATTCTTGTGGTTTTTAAGTTTTTTTCTGATGACTTACAGCTTTTTTAAACAGCTTTTGGTTCACTATCTTTCTAAAATGGCATGTAATTAATAATTCTACTTGCATTTTATTTTAATAGACCTATTGAGAAGGTGGGCCTTTTAAAATTCCCTTGCAAGAAATAAGTTTTATTTTGTTGAACATCATAATATCTATTTATAAATTACTCCTTATGCTTCTGTCACTTTTGCAGTCTTTTGTCTCAAAGACTAAATCTATCAATATAAACATACCAATATGATGTAATTACATACAATTTTAATGTATACATTTAAATACAGTGACATCTGTCCCTAATTACAACTTTTATTTTGAAAAGACTTAAAAATGATGACATTCAAGACCAAATATAGAACATTTCCTTTATAAATGACTTAAAGCCTTAAAAAAAATTGTAATTATTACAGGATTCCTAACAGCCTTTCTAATTATAATCATTTACTCCATCTGATTTCCCTTGTTCATCTGACCATAATCTTGTCCCTTAAAATCTGGAAATGTTTTTAAAAATGAAATAACAATCTGCTAGACAACTGTAAACTTCGCTTTTTACAGAAAGATCCATTTTAAGAGTATTCTTTTGAACAGGTCTTATTCTAACTTCCACATACATCTTGTAAAATTTACAAAGTTCAGTTTAGTTAAAGAATGTAAAGTGGCCAGAAAAATCATGAGTGAAGTGAAGAAGTGACTGGATTTTTAACTGTTCAATGACAGAAACTGGTTTATTTTAATGTTAACAGTTTCCAGAAAGGACAGTTTTTCGGGGGCTTCACTGAAACATGGTGTGATATATCTTCTACTTGACACTAAGAATTAGCATGCTCTTGTATGAAAAACATCCTGGCTTTCCTACTCAGTTTTTGTTCAGGAAGTTGAGGATGCAGTGGTTTATAAATGGAACACTTTTAATCTCTGATTTATGAACATTTTACTAATTTACATGAAAACTTTTTTAATAATGAACAAATTATCTGCTATACTGCAAGGAACATTTTGCTACTATATCACCACATTGGAGCTTTTCAAATCAGCCTTAACAATAATTTATTTGCAAAACCTGAAAGAGATTTATATCCCCCCTTCCATCATCCAGAGACCTCCAACCTGAGAAAAAGGAATCACAGTCACTCTGCAGCTGCTACTTAAGTTCCTTAAAAAGCTTCCTTCTGCTGGTATAAGGGAAAGAACAGAACATTCAGATATATAAGCAGTGGATTTTGTACCTGATGATTAATTGCTCCAACTGCATGGAGAGGAACATGTTATAAAAAGTCTGAGCAGTGGAAAGTTGTGCTGAAAGATGCCAAGATAATATACTCATTTTTTGGTTTAAAGGTATATATTATGCTCCCACTGAAGTCAGTGGCAATTTTGACTGTGATATCAACTGAAGCAGGCAGGGTAGGTATTCTGTATTGCTTTTACACCTGTCATTATGAAGGTGATAATGATTCTGAAACACAGCTTTTTTTAAGGCTCTGGTTTACTGAACCCAAAGAAGCCTGAATCATAATAATGTGTTTCAGTATATGCAGAAAGAAGCCGTATGCGATATATGCCTCCAGATTTCCACATTGTTTCATCCCCAGCAGATGTCAATTTGTATTTGAGAATACAAGAAAACACATGACAGAGAACCTCATACTGCTCCAAGAACTGACAAAAAGCTTCAATTAATTTTCTTTCTCTTTTGATACTGCTATATTTTTACCTCATTTGCAAATTGTATCTTTGCATTCCCTCCATTGTACATGGATTAACTTGAGATGATTGATTCTACTGTCTCAGAGATTCCTGAATTTAGTGATCTTATATGCACTACATTTACTATAATAAATGAAACTCTTTGAACTGAAATCTAGAGACACATACTTCAACTTAACCTCTTCACCAGTTTAAAGCCGTTGTACTGAGGAGTTAAAGGAAGCTGGTATTCCCTTCTCTATGCTTTTGCACAGCCAGATGAATTCACTCTTAGAAGAATTTAATACTATGATTCTGTTTCCTACAGATCAAACTAAGAGCTGATATGGGACCGAAGAATCCCCACCATAGTACATCAGGGTGATCAAGGAGTCCCAGTTTTCAAAGGAAAAGGCAACAGTATTTTTAAAGCTGTCAAATTTTCTAAATTAATACAATTCAATAGGATTCATCTGTTTTCCTTACAACTTGAATTTTAGCCTTACATCTGTGACAAGGAAAACACAACTCTAAACTTTCTAACAAACCTGGACCAAGGTGTGAATAATTTTTATGCCAAAATTGGATTTTTAGTGAAAGTCATCAAGAATATTTGCTTTGAGGTTTCTATCAAAAACAAGATGCTTTTAGCTGAGTTTCCTCTTACATTCTTGTTTGAATTCTCAGTGTATGCAAACCTTATGCAAACTGCAGCCAGAACAAAGTCAGAACTCTTGCAACAAAAACTGCTGAGTTTCACACAGCTTTAAATATTTTACAAGGTCTGAAGCTTTGTTTGCTCTCATTTGAAAGAACTGTTAGGATACTGCCCACAGTTTGCCTGACCTCAGTGTGTAATTTGGAAGGTTTACTCTCGGGCATACCTGTAACTTTCCACTTCACACTCAGTGTCAACTATTTAGGAAGAATTGACTGGGCAAAAAATGGAAGGAGAGTCTCAGTCTATGTCAAAAATGCATTACTTGTTTCCAAGTCACTAAGAAGTTAGAAAAAAAGTTCTTGAATGCTTACAGGTCAATGTCCTATAGGATAAACAAAGCAATATACTGTATGGGGCTTGATACCTATCACACTAGTGAACATGATGATCATCACTGTAAGTCTGTAATGAGTAGGCTAGAAAGCTGTATGAAAGCTTTACAGGTGACTTTAATCTGAGAAAAATATACATAATGTCACGAAGTCTAAATGCAGCTAATGGAGTATACCCACTTGTAGTGTGAACAGAATGTATCCATGTTTATTTTTCCAACTTTTTGATTTCTAAGTATCACTAATCAAATAGTAATAATAATAATTATTACAACAATAATTATCAGTTACAATTTTGTAAGTCTAAAGACACTGCACAGATAAAGAAGACCTGGACATTGAAAGAAAAAGTAGCAGTAATGAAGTGGCAAGGAACTCTAAGTTGAGCAGATTTCCATAGGTGAACAGAAGAAACCCGAAGCTACTAATACCCATGCATGTATTTATACATCTATCAACATTTTAAAAAGGCTAATTTTATATTGCTAAAAATAATTGAATCAGCTGCCTGGGAGAAAAATGTGAATGGTAGCATGAATGGTAGCAGAAAACATTTTAAGGATATAAAGACAAAATTGAAAAAACAAAGACATTTTCAGATAAATGTGACAGTAGCAAGGATCTGTATGTACATCTGGATCTATATACAAAAATATATACACAAATAAGAAGCAGGAAACTGTCAGCAAGAAAAATAAACTAAAATCTGGAAACTTTAGAAAACCAGTAAAGAAGTCAACAGGTCTAAGGAGAAGCCTATGGTCAGTACGGATAAGGACATTAACAAGATTTTCTATACATTAGGAGCAATGAATATATTCCTAATATTGGATATAGACCATGGCCACGTAGATACAGTAGAATGTTAGTAAAAGGCAGCGTACATTCATTATTTCTGGTCTGTATCTGTAGAGGATTTATATATTCCAGGAAGATAATTATACAATTTCCATGTGAAAACTAAGGAAGGATATCATACAAATACTAGGAAAAAAAAAACATTTTAAAGTCAGCAGGTCAGCGTTACTTGCATTTAAAACTTTTAAAGAACTAGAGAGTTCAGAGTTATCTGAACCATAATTGTTGATTTTCAGTAACTGTTGGAACACTGTAAAAGTTCCAGAAAACTGGAAACAAAGCTGATGTTGAACTTGTATTTAAAAGGTGAGCAGTCCAGATAATTACGTATTTATCAACCTAAGATTGATTCTAACAAAATGAATCACTGATACAGCTTAATTAATACAGAATTTTTAAGAGGTACTAAAAATATGCTCTGTTAATAGAAACATAATGAAACTAGAGCCTGACAACGCAACTGACCATTTTTTTGCTGGCTCCAAGATTGGAGTACTCTTTCTGACTCTTCTGTATAATAACTGACTCTGTACTGTGCAGCATTTTGCCCAACACAAAACTACAAGTATTGCAAAGGTTAAGAACTGGTTAATTTGGACAATGTGATGTTGAATATGAATAAGATCAATTCTTTCTCTAATAACTGTTTACTGCTATTATCAGTTATCTGGAAGAAAAGGTAAAACTATCATTGCTAAAACCTGTAGATGACACAGTTTGGAGGACTTGTAAGCAATGATAAAGATGGGTCACTGGTACAGAATGGGTCACTTAATAAAGTGCATATACTCAAACCGTGTGCAATTTAAGACAGCCAATCATGAAGCTGTGTATCAAACTACATTACCACAATGGGCACTTTCTCATCTTACAACCTATAAATTAAACCATGTAGTGAAAATCATCTTTTCAACTGCTGGGCATGGGAAAGCTAATCAGCACAATTCAGATTCCAGCCACAGCCTTGGATTCCAATTTTGGTATTATGCCATCTGACAGCTAATAAAAAAGCTGCAAATAGTAACACAGACTTGCAAGTCCATTGCAACCCAATAGTAACAATACACAGATAGCCCCCTTATCCTCAGTATGCCCAAAAAGGACAGAAAAAATCTGCCTAGTTTCAAAGTCTTTGCAAGATTTGAGAGGCAAATACATGGGTCATGCAATTCTTTGTACCTGAAAGTTGTTCATGACATGGAGAAACAGGAAAATCTCTTCATGCTAGAATAAAAAATGATGCATTGTAAGAAGTTATGAAGGACAAGAAGCTTGAATCTAATGAGATGGCAGATGGAAAGTTTGCAAAGATGGGAAGACCATGTCCAAATAGAGGGACAGGAACATGGTTTTCAGTGACAGGATTTTTAAAGGGTCAGCTGAAGAAAAACATGTTGCAGTAGGTAATGCACGGTGTAACTGAGCCTTGCTTTAAAGATATACAACTGAGAAGGGTAAGAAAAAAGGATGCTAAAGGAGTAGAAGCAGCAATGAATGGCCTTAATATGCGAGACAAAGAAAAAGAAATATAAATCTCCCAGTTTGCACAAAAATAGAAAAGCTGAAGCGTAGAAGGCTTACAAAGGTCAATCAAAATCAAGATTATTATTTCCAGCAAAACTGCAGATGTTTTCAAATACTAAGCACTGAATGTATAACACTGGGCAGAGACAATACTATCACTAGTGTTCAGATAAAAGGAAGACAAATTGGTTACATCTGAGGAGGATGCATCTTACAAAACCCTGCTATCAAAGACTCCCAGGAAAAAAGACTCTTGCCCGGGAGCAGTAAGGCCCTGCATTACCACCTCTGCCACCTTCGCTTGTCTCCCTTACTATGCTTTGTGTTCATGCAGCATGAGGAAGGTGGCAAGAGAAGTTGCAGTGCATACACAGCCAAAACCACCACGTGAAAGCTTTTCAAAATGGGGTAGGAGGTAAGCTTAGCTGGTATTTTCTTAGCGAAATAGCGGGGGAGAAAGCAGACAAGGTGAAGGAATCATGGGAAGTTTTATCATCCGTCCATTATATCTCAAAAACAAGTACTCCTTCCTTTTCCCTTGTCTCATACATCCAAGCCATGTATTGTTTTTTCATCCTTCTTAGCAACTCTGATTTCTAGTTCTTCTATTCTCTTCTGTCTCAAAATCTTACTTAAAAAACATTTTCTGAGAAATGCTTTCTGCTCTCTTTCTCTTCCTGATTATTTCTCTTTACGTTCTCTGTGCCCATCTGCTATATTCTTTTAATCCTATCTACTTTAAATAATAAACCTTAGGACAAGAAAACGATCATATTCAGTGGTTCATAAATGCACACTTAGGCTTATGGGCATGCATTTAGGTTGCAGCACTAAGCTACACAGGCTGTGCCCATCAAATGCAGGAATAGAGCTTGCTTCTGTTTACAAAGTGTACTGCTAATCAGCATGTTTAGAATGGAAATGATTTGCTGTGAATAAAACAAAAAAACTTACTACATGTTACCAGCTATAAACTAAAAATACATATAACTAGCAATTTTATCTATAAAAATGCTGACCTATATAAAATTATTTCAATTTAAAGCAAGTATTTATTTGGTAAGATGGCTGTTCATCATTCAAGTTATTATATCTATGTATTTCTCACTAGAACTGTAAGAAAGGATTTTTTTGATTAAACAGGAAAGATTAGATTAGATTAAAAAAAGCAGATTAGTTATCTTTAGTAAAGTAAAGGTTATACATTTCAACTACCATAAAGAATTGCAAAACTGCAGTATGTGTAGGGTTAAAGGGTGGAAATGTGCTGTAACTTGCAGTGGAAATTTCCACTGCGTGCTTTATTGGCAGAGGAATGAGCCATACCCATGGTAAGGAGGGGGTGTGTGTGGTCTCTTCATAAACACATTGGAATGCTGTGTCACATTATTTTTCCTTCCAGCCTTCTGACCAGTTTTTGGTTTTGGTGTTCCTGAGTTTTCTGGGCTCACAATGCACACAGATCCACTAAAACTTGTGGGACATTTGCCTAAGAACAAACTGCAGGATCCTATTTTAGCCTGCTTTACTGTTTTCTCATACTGACACATTGTACTCTCTGTAGTATTCTCCAGTCTTTGTCACACATTCAGTCAGTCATCCTTTTTATTATTGAATGTAACTGTTTGCCTTTTTTTAATTCTATACAGCCAACACTTAATTATGGATATGGGAAAAACTGTATGGTTTTGTGGACAAGAACTGTTCTTCTGTCTGTAAAAAAGCAGTTCCTATCCTTCCAAGCTAGTAATTGGTTACAGGATAGAAGAGGAAAGTTAGGAATATTTAGAGAGAAGTTACCTAGAAAGTCCCAAGAGACTCAGTGCTGGAATCTGACATACTCAATTTATTTATCAGTGATTTGGAAAAGGCATAGTGAAGCAACAATATGGACTGCGCTGTTATTCACAATAATCAAGAGTAAATCTGGCTGCAAAAGGAACTGCAAAAATACATGTTTGGGTAATGAAATGACAACCACAAGACAGGAAAGGGTTAACAGGGGAAAAAAAAAGTCTCTACGTATATGTAAAAATATGGGCTTAATTGAGCTTTTGGAACTCAGGGAATAAAATCTTAGTCAATGTGGATAGTTTTCTGAAAGCATTAATTCAGCACGAATCAGAACATTACACAATGCTCTGGATTATTAGGAAAGGAATAAAGACAACATAGATGGCTATGCCTCTTTATAAATTCATTTTATGGATTAATGAATCCTGAATACTGCTCAAAATTCTTTTCTCACTGCTAAATGTAATATGCTGGAAACAGAAAAGGCATAAAGAACTAAGTGACAAGGATAGTGGGAGGTATGGTTTCCACATGAAGAGAGCCTGAGCAGAGTAGGACTTTTGATCTTAAACGAGAAATATCTCAGAGATGACACAAAATCATTATTTGAGTGAAAGTAAATACAAAATACTTATAAAATATTTATCTGAATTTAAACACTAGAGGGCAATAAGAAAACCACTCATCAGCAGATTCGATAATCTCAAGAGAAACTATTTTTTCAGATTATTACAGTTCACTGAGGTATTTCTTGCTGTAAACTGTTGTCATAGTCAATATTTTAAGGGATTCAAAAGAAAAGTGACCAAATGCAGTGAATGCAGTGAGCAGTAGTGAAGCTTCACAGCTTCTGACTCAGGAAATACTTAGATGGAGCATGCCCCAGCAGAAGGTATGCCTTCACTCATTGAGTCTTCCCCAAGCAGCAGCTGTAAAGCCACCGTAGGCGGCAGACTCTGAGATGAGACAACCTTTGGGAAGTCTTAGTATGACAAATATAAGGTTCCTGACACTAAGCATACACCAATTTTAACAATAACCTGATACCGACACCTAAAAAGTGTGAAACCAAGACAATTGTAACATAAGTGACTGGACAGCAGGGCTCAAAGGGTTTTAGTGAATGGGGCTACGTCTGGCTGGTGTCCAGACACCAGCGGTGT
>VYXH01008253.1:13841-29134 GCA_013397275.1 Burhinus bistriatus | reverse complement strand
CCCCCCCCCCCCCCCCGCCCAGGGGGTAATCTCATCTGGTCCCAACATTTTCTTATTTTGAAGACAAGCATTTGCTCTGTTTCTACCAGACATTTTTTCCAGCTTAATCTTCAAGATTACTCTGGTTCCAGCAGATACCTTTCCTGCCTGTTCTGTGTCCTTTTTCTTATCCTGCAGATTTTAGTACTTCTCACATATTTTACTGTACCCCCTTTTCTGCAGCAATAACACAAATATCCATTTGTCCCTTTGTGATTATATGTTACTTACATACAGATGCTTAGCTGTATTACAAAATGTTTATGCATTTTGTCCAGTTATGCTGTTAGTATTATGGTCTTACAAAATATTATATGCTCATGTCAGTGACCGATTGCAGTGTACTTATGTTTGTGTTCAAGGCAAGCAAATATCAATTATATCCAGCCTAGTGTACTTCTGCTTTAGGTGTGCAACAGCCTCCGCTTTGGCTGCACCATGGGTTTTCCAGAAGAAGGAACTTTCTGCTTGGGTCAGGCTCTTTCACAGAGTGTGTTTGATTCTCTCTAGTGGTGTGGGAATCTTCTATGATGCTCTTTAGATTGGAAGGATAGTGATAACAGGAGGTACAGCTCTGCATAGAAGATGGCTTATTGTTCCTGGCTTTTAGTTGACTATTGTGTGACCTCCGAGAGCCTAAAATGATTCTGATTAACTGAGTTTGCTATCCCTGTGGTACTTGCGCTTTGATTACTTTGCGTGCAGAGTTTGAGCTGTCTGTCAGGTATGAGGCTGACCATTTGATATGTTATAAATTTCACGTTTCTTCATTGTGTAGTGAAACAGTTGGTGTTTTCAGAATTTGCTATAGCACTTCATAAAAGGGAGAGGGTGTTTTATGTTGGTTTTTGTTTTGGGGGGGTTTTTTGTTCTCTTGAGTTGAAGCTGCTTCCTCTACGGGGGTCTGTGATGCTACCAAATTTTCCATTGTTACTACTGCCACATATGTTTTTTTCTACCGTCTGGTCTCTGAGTCTCTTTTTCTATTCTGTGGAGAGTCTTCAATGAGTATCAACCAGCAGGCATAATGCAAGAAACCTCAGGGGTCATCAGTCAGAAGTTACATTAGACTATGCCAAATTATATTTAATGCATTTTTTTTTTTTTACTCAGATCCTTGCATTATTTTTACCAACAGTTATTAACGGAGGGCTAACTTGTCCCAGTTGTTGAAAGATGATTGGAAACTGTGTGTGACAAAGACCACGTTAGGATGTCTCTAAAAATGAGGTGTGAGCTCTTGAGCTATGTAGCCCTTATCTATAGTGAAGAAAAACAGAAAGCTGCTTCTGGCCATCTCTGTAGAGCGGACGGGGGTGTGTGTGTGGTGTAACAGACGAGTACCTCACTGTGTGGTTCCTATGGCATTGCTTACACAGTGTCAGTGTAGCATGACACCTTTCTTAAACACAGAATGAAGTACTGACTATGAAGAGGTGGTTAAAAACTACAGATGTTCTAATTTGGAAGGGAGGATCCTAGACCTCTGATGTCCTTGCATAGTTATTTTGTTTATGACAAGCAGAAAGAACTGCTGTTTTGGTTCTCAATGTACAACCCAGTTGGCATGGCATGGCATGACATTATGAAGAACAATGCTACTTGGTTGCAAGAAGGGATCTACAATGATGATTCACTTCATCATTTTATTGCTTTCCTTCACCCTTGGCTCTAACCATGCAGTGTATTGTTTCAGCTTTTAATCTTCCACTAATGGCATTGATATTCTATGGTGAGTGATACTAACAGAGTTATCTGTAGGAGTTCCACTGGCAGTAGCACTCGTTCAATTCTTCTTGGGTAGATAAAAGCTCAGTTTTGGATCTTTGCACTTTAATCTTCTTTTGAGAGAGTTCGGTATGATCAGAAGAGAAGGAACCAGATTATCATTCTCCTCAAAATTCTTGTCCAGTCTGGCTTATTTGTCTGTGTCTCTTTCCTTCAAGTAATGTCAATAAGAGAAATTATTTTTCTTTATTTAAGGACTTCTTGAAATTCTTAGATGACATTACACACAGTTTCCATTCTATATTGAAAGTTCTGTTGGTTCTTTTAGCAAGATATGTATTTTTCCAAGTATTGCTTAAGAGCTTGCATTAAGAAACTTAACAAACAGTATTTTGAACACCTGGAAGAATAAAAATCACTTTCCTGCTTAATGCCTTCAACTTTAATATTAAATATAATCAGCAGTGTTCTGTACCCGCCAACCGAGAAGTTGTCTGCCATACCTTTCAAGAAAATAGCATTGTACCATTCAAAGCGCAAAGGGAATGTACAACAGAAAAGAAAAACAAGGAATCCTAAAAAAAAAAAAAAAAAAGGTAGTTTTTGTAAAGGAAACTATTGACAGCATTGTACTTATAACCTGGACCGTGTGAATTTTAAGTTGCCTTTTATAAGCCATATCTGATAAAATGAAAACATGAAATTTGCATAAAACATGACAGAATTTGGGATTGGTACAAGTCATGTCCCTCAGAGACGCATACAAGGTTATGAAAAGAAAAGAACATCTGCATGTCTTTTATATATATGTGTGTGTGTGTATAAACAAAAAACTTTCAAAGTAAAAGTGCAGAAGTTTCTTTTCGCTCTCCTTCCTCCCCCATCCCTACTGTACTTGGTCCTTTCATCCTCTTTTTTACAGAAAACAAAAAAGTGCACAGATTTCAACTTTTAGGGTTGTAAGTGATCTTTGAAGATCCTTTCCACTTTAATATTTCTGGCTTCTGACTTTCAAACAAATGCCATTTTACCTAAAAGGGCAGCATGTTTACAGATTGTATGTGAAATCACTTTTGAGAGTAATGTGTTTCCTGAACATCTCTATTTTTAGCATGGTGATAGCTCAAAGCAAAGAACCCTTCCTAATTGGAACTGTACTTGTGGGAACTTAAAGATAGGGTTCTTAATTTTTTCCTGATATGGACACGTCTTGATGTGGGAGACATCTTAGGAAATCTGAGACAATCCTCCTCTTATTAGTAGCTGTGAGTCTTCTCTCCCCTCCAGGTTGGAATTGTGTGGTTTTCTATTTGAGAGCTAATTGTGGTTGCTTCCAGTGCAAAGTTAAATGTTGAATGTATTTTTAGCTGGTTTTTTGGGGTGTTGCTTGTTTTGATTTTTTGGGGTTTTTTTTGTTTTGTTTTGTTTTTCTTTAAATGCAGTTTAGCAATTGAGAATAAGGTGAGCCAGAGCAATGTGACTAATGAGTTTTCTTCAGGCGATCAGCAAAAGCCTCATCAGTGGTACGTGGACCGTCATGCTGCTTTTAGAGAAATAGTGGTAGTGCATGTCTCTTCAGAAGTCCCACAAATAAACACTGACCTGGAACATTTCGTTAGCATTTTAAGAACAATAACGGAATGCAGATTTAGTAGGCTAATATGTTTAAGTGGCCTTGGTACACTTAGCACAGAGGGATTTTCTGTAGCCTGCAGAGGTAGGAAATAGTACATTTACTGTGTAGGACTTCCTCCTTTTGGACTTAATGTGGCTTAGAACAAAGGAAAAACAACTTTTCTCCTGTAATTCATCAGTGGAAGAAGCATTTTAAAATACGTTAGAGGGATCTTTCTTTGTCTCTGTGAACATCAGGGTCTTACTGTACCGGTAATTTTTTATTAATGCAGACCTCCAGTCAATGAGGACAGAAAGGAGATAGCTGACTACATAAAATTTGGAGCTGGTTTGAGTTACAGCTCACGAGATGGAACATCCATCTCCTACCCAAATATGAGGTTCAGTCACAGTTAGGAAATGTAAAGCCATTAGTGTCGTAGGGCATTGTTAAAGAGGAAGAACTTAAGCTAAAAGAGACAAATGCATGAGGGAGAGCCTTGCGTCAGATGGCTACAGCAGAGGATCTGATGGCTGGACTTCTGAGTTCTGCTCCAGCATCTCCAGATCTGCTGGGGGAATAATGTAGCGGTTGTTGGCGTCACTGTATCTCTTCATGGAAAAGAAAGCATGTTTCTAAATAGTTTTGAGATTCAAGAAGCAAAGGCTGAATATGTTTGGGAATTTCTGCCCAGTTACTGTACCAACTGATTATAGGGGCATTTGACTACATGTAATTTAAAGCAAACCACCATTCAATTGACATTAAATAATACAGTATTTTATGTAATAGTCTCTATTAGTACATACAGATGCATAATGAGGATTTATAGGTGTTTATAACTCCTAGAATGTTGTCCTTTTTCTTGTAAACTATTGCCCTAAAGTTTGACTTCTTATGGTATTTCTTTTTTCTACTTGCATAGATTAGACTAAATAGGCAACAATCTTAAAAAAGGTAGCCGCAGAGTGGAATAGCAGTTGGTGTTTTGTTTCCTGGTGGGCTTAATGTATTTTGCAAGTACCTTTACTGTGGAAGATACACGTTCAAATGTTGTTCCTGTGCATTGCTTTGTATTGGTGGGGGGAGAAAAGTGAGATGGTGCTGGTCTGCATTATTTCAAAGAGAGTTCCTGAGCATATGAACAGAAACTAAGCAGCTCCTCCATGATAGACCCACTTCTCTACAAATAACTATACAAAGGAACATGCTTCAAGAGTTCTGAGCTCTTTCTGGGGGAGGTGCAGAGGAGGGAAAGAGAAGGGTTTTAGATCTTCCATGCAAATTACAGGCAAGTTCATCTTTGGTAAATGTAGATACATCTCAGTTATGATGACAAAAAAGTCTTGAAGGATCTCTGCTTTTAATTCCATCAAGGTATATTGATGAAATAAAAAGTTTAGTTGTATAATATGTAAATGATCTTTTTTTTTTTTTTTTTTTTTTTTTTTGTGTTNAAAATTATTTTAATTTTTTTTTTTTTTTTTTTTTTTTTATTTGTGGATATTATTCTAACTGTCTTAGCAATTGGGCCTGAAATATTTTTCTGGGCTTAGTGGCAACACAAAGGCATCAGATCAAGAACGTTCCAAGATTCAGATTGGCTGGTATTTGCTTATATCACCATGACTGAATGTTACCAGTTTTAAAACGCTTTTTTGTTGTTCAGGAAATTTAAAAACAGCTTTGATTTCAAACATGAAACTTGGCAAGTGACTGATCCATAATGTGTTCTAATCACTTCTGGTATTTTTGGAAAAGCCTTGTTTTATTAGAAATCTAGTTACCAGCTGCATATCTGAACTTCTCTTCTTCTTTACCTGTAACATAATTAGCATATGGTCTTGTAGTCCTTTGCCTATTATTAGTGTTAACATGATGGAACTTAATTTTGTATTTGGCTGTACACAGTTTTTTGTTAGAATTTTTTTACTGCTAAAAAATTACATACCAGTTTCAATTCTGTAGTTTGCTTGACCACCTGGGTGGTGCATTTGATTTTATCTGTTTTGTTTAAACATCGATTATGGAACAGGTCAAATACCCAACCTTACTCTTCTAATAATAATATTTTATTGTATATTAGAGGTGTTTTGTTTTTTGTAGTGCAAATGGAGCCAGAGTGAATTTTAGTCTTGGCACTTTGAACACTTCAATGATTGCAGAAGCCCTGCTAGCCTGAGCTCATACCTAGAGTGTACTCTTCATCTTACGTGTTTGAAGCAGAGAGAAGTCGTTCATAGATTTAAGTGTGTACACACTATAGCTCAAGGTCCTTGCAGTAACTGCAAACATAATTTGTATTGGACCAGGCTGGCAGGATGCTGAGTTCTCTGAATCCAGTCCTGCAACATATTTAGATATACTTGGCCTCCAGCAAAAGTAGCCATTCTTTTTAAAAATCCATTTTAAACTTATCTAGTAATTATGCTCTTGGTTTATTAGCTAGATTTTGCAGGATGTGGCTGGCAGCATAAAAACCTTTTTGTTGTTTTCACTAATATTGAAAGTAAATGGAAGATTTTTTTTCTCCTTTTTTTTCCCAAATATTATTTCCTGTTCTGACACAGTGACCAGTTTGAATCGTTGCTAATATATTCTCTTTTTCTGTATTGTTTCCGGGGAAAAAAAATTACAATAGAGCTTTGCCAAATCGTAATGCAGGAACTGAACTTCCCTGAACTTTTGTATAGTTCCATCTTGGTCTGAATTTCACTTCTTGTAGGTTGATGCCTAATTAAACAAGAGTTATATACGTGGACTTTACTGGGAAATATTTGAGTGCGTGCATTGGTGTTACATTAAGAGTTTAAGCAGCAGATTTACAATACAGTCCAAAGGTCTCAAAGTCCTCTGGTATTAAGTTTCCAAAGATTTCTGAGATGATTGAAATTGGGGGGGTTGGTAGCATTGTCCCTGTAATATTGAATCTCAATAGCCTGTACAATAAGATATTGTTCAGTATCCTCCTTGGGCCTTGAGCTTAATATGGCAGTTACATAAACAGAAATAATGTGAAACTTCTGGGCATGATTTGTGCAGGACATTGTGCAAGATGAAGCTGGTTCTGGACTTCAGGTTAATGACCTACTGGCAAAAGAATAAATAATGTGCCTAAGTAAAAGAGTGCATTGATTTGTGCTTCTGCACATGGTGGGTTAAACTCAGTCCATACATAATCTGGAAGAGTCCTGATACCGCTTGAGGTGCACCTGCTTATATAAAGTCCAAATTTAGCCTGTAGTTCTACCTTTACTTTCTATTAACTGCTCTTTCTGTTAAAAGGTAACATGTCCCTTCTTACATGTCAAAATCCGAAGTTCCTCCCAAGGTCCTTGGTAGGCCTGTAGAGATAAGTTCCAAAGTAAGTGGCCAGAAGGCCCTTTTAAAAACCCCTTTATGTGACAAAGTAGGTGGCTGCTTAGGGTAGCAAAACAGTGATGCACCTCCTGTCCATCAAATGTGTTCCAGGGCCCCAGAAGCCACACTTGCTGCTCTTCTGGAGAGTTGCAGGGGGTATTGCCATCCCTTGTTCTTTCCACTCCTCTGGCATCAACTAGAACTACAAATTCATGCCTCTCTGCTAATACCGCTTCCCTCCTTGTCTTTTTCTCCTGTGAGAGAAGTGTCACATCTTCATCCTAATTGTTTCTTTCTGTGCAGCAAGGGAGGGGGAATGGAAGCTCCATGTGTGAACAAGGGAAGACAGATTCTAACAGTGCAAGCAGAAAGGAAAGGAGGTGCTTGTCAGGGAGATGGGGTTAGGCTGCTGCATGAATGTAGAAGGAATATTGTATGTCCTGGGAGAAGATCAAAGGTCCCAAAACGTAGATGGTGGATCTCAAAAAGGAGCTGACTTGCTAGGTACAGTCTCCTAAGGTCAGATTGTGAGGCAATGAACCATTAACAAGAAGACAAGAGTAAGAGTTGTGACAACTTTCCAAAGTTTCTTACAGTTGAAAACCGGCAGCCTTTATTCAGTTATTCAATTTGCTTTTGCTGTCTCAAGAATGAGGCCAATAGAAGTTACTTTGTCCTTATTCCTGGAGCAGCACCCAGTCAGCTGGGGCTGTGGTGGTGGGAGTGTTCTCTGTACAAGGAAAAGGCAAGTCCCTGTGGTAGTAAGAGAGAAAGGGGCAGGATATAGTGAACTTCATGTCTTGCTGGTATTGCTGAGGTTTTCCTGAAAATATTCCACCGCCGTGTTTAATTGCTCAACACTTAGGGATATTTAGAATTCAAAATAAAGATTTAGCACTTTGATCTTCTCTGCTGGATGTCCCATGGAATGTATGTGCATTGCCATGCAGTTTTTCCTTTCACCTCAGTACGTTGCCTTTCATCCAAGATCTTGCCCTTTCATAGATAAGGGGCAGATCTGTGAAGGAAGGGGAGAAGGGGAGAGGAAGTACCCATTAAACAGCCAGTATTATATACACACAGTATCTTTATGGGGACAACTAAATGTCATCTCCTGAACCAGAAATTGGCGATGAAAAGCCTTTAACTGTGCAGGGGGCTGGAAATTCAGAACTACAGCTGAAAGAGGACCCCATTTCCAAAGAAGAATTTAAGGGTGCTATATATGATTACTTTAAACTTTAAAATTTTAATCATTAGAACTAATATCCTTATTCCAAGAAAAGAGGCCAGATGATCTTCCCGACTACAGTGGCTGCAATTTTGATTTTAATTTGCTTTGTGAGGGAGCAAATTTCACAACTAGATCATACCATTGCAGAGTAACAGGACGAAGTTGTATGCTCACACAGTGAAATTCTTGCTTGTATTTCCAAATCCAAAACCAAATTCTCTATCAGTATTCAATAACATTTTTTACGTTTTAAGATCTGTTAAATACTGCATTGTTCTGGCTCCTGCACATCTCCATTATTTGGATCTTACAGTTTTGATTCCTTTCACATTTGATACATTTTTTATTTCTGAATCATCAGTTTTTGACACTGTCAAAATTTACATTCTTCTTCTCATCCTTAATGAATCTGTTTTATGATAATAATCCTAGCACCTATTGCTTGGCATTGGAGTAGATTCTTCTTTCTATTCTTATCTAATACCATTGATTAATAACTCGTTGCTTCCTATCTGTCAGACAGTTTTTATCCACCTTATTGTATTATTATCCAGACCATAATTCTCTAGTCTCTCTATGAGCTTCCTGTGTGGTACTGTGTCAAAGGCCTTGCTAAAATCCAAACAAATTATATCCGCCACATTTCCTTTATCCGCCCAGTTTGTCACTGCACTGAAATACCCATCACAATGAAACATTTATTGATATAAGTTTTTGTGTTAAACCAGCATAAATGTGAAGGTTCTGCTGTGATTATATGATAGAGCCTGCTTCTTAACAGGTGTTATCATTTTATGCACTAAAGATAATTTGAGCCATGGGAGATGATACCATTCAACAGGAGCAGTGAGGCTGTGAAGATCAAAGCATTATGAACCTTGAAAAGAAGCAGGAGAAGCTTATATGCTACAATAACTTGTAAAGGGCATAAGCGAAGTCCTCAAGCTGTATTCCAAGAGATGCTCAGAGAATATCAGCTTCAGAGCTGCTTCACAGAAAACTGTATCTTTAGAGAAAGAATTGTTTGGGCAAGGCCTCGTGAAAGCTGCATGCTGTCACTGTTCCTGTTCCTTGGGAACATAAACAGGATCTAGGGACAGCTTGTGCAAGAAAACAGTTGGAATAGGGAATATCATGGTTTTCAGCAGCCAACTTGATTACCATCATCGTCCCCGCGTAGGAGGAAAGCTTCAAGAGGTATTCAGAAGGATGCTGGGTCCCACCTGGCTATAGCAGAACTACCAGTTAAACTGCACTTTAGGAGTCCAGGTCAGGTCTTAAGTGCAGTTATAAAGAGACTAACTTTTCAGTGGGTTGAGAAGTTCAGCTTCTAATGTGCTTTCACAGCTGGGCTTCTCAAGTGCTTATTGCTTACTTTGTTAACAGTGGGAATAAATGAGAGGGATGGACTGTTCTATTAAGGCATCCAAAATGTTTAACAGGCATGAGCACCCTTGTGGTGAAATCGCATCCAGTACCTGTTTCAGAGTGACCATTAGGATGGATTATGCATCACAGCTTTTATTCAGTTGAGTATCTCTAACTTTCTGAAACCCACATTTCAAGAAGTGTTAGTCTTTGCCCAAAGGCACTATTTTTCAGACTTGAACAAAAATAGCTGAAACACTGTTGAGGATGGGGTGGGGTGTGTGAAAAGTAGCCAAAAATACACCTTTTTCCTGATTAAAATGCTTTTCTAGCTGAAACAGCCATGGTTTGGAAATTAAAATTTGTAATGGATACAGTCTTCACTGGGAAAGTAAACTGAAAAGATGAATGCCATAAGGAAGACAAAATCTCTGTGGGCACACAGCTTTGCAGTGAATTAATAACAGATGGAGATTTACCATTTTGACAAAGAAACCTTCAGTCTCCTGTTGCCTGTTACTGCAGTGGCAGGAACCCTCAATCCCAGCACAATGCTGTGGATTGTCCTCTGCTCCTGTTCTACTAAATCACAAAAAAAAGCAGGCTTCTCCCATCAGCAGCCCTGTGACCCCAGTCTAAGCCACAGTCCTAGGGTTAGGAAGAAGCCGAGTTCAGCACTGCTATACCATACAAATGGCCATGAGTTCAAAGACGGAACTGGAAATGACCAAAACTTCTGTGTTCCAATTCAGGAAAACATTCCTTTTTGGGAGGATTCTTTAAGCACAGTCGTTCCTTAAGGTTTTTTTTCTCTTTTTTATTCTATCCCCTCAAGACAAGAGAATGGTCACAAAATAAACCTGTTTATAGAGAACTACTACCAACTAAAGTGCATTCACCTTAAAAAAGCAGAAGTAGTGTAATGCTGTATCTACGTTAATAAGATTTCTTCTTCTGCATTACTGATGAGCCTAGACAGAGCATTGTGTTGATGTGTATATACTGGTTCCAATTTCAAAGTTTGCTTATTTTTTTGTTAGATGAGGAGCCTGCGCAGCTTTGACCTCCCTCTCTGATTTCTGTGACACAATTAGTCCATGGCCCTGCTTATGTTTTCAAACCTCAAATGCCAGAAAGTAATATGGGCCATATCCTAAGTCATTATTTGGATTCTGAAGTTGGAATGAGGTCTCTTGACTGGCCTCTGAGCTTATTTGAAAATTCTCTTGAAAGTAATGGGCTTGATTTTTTTTTTTTTTTCTGTGTGTGTGTGTTTGTTTGATTGGTTTTTTTTTCCCCCTTTCCCTGGTTGTTGAAGAGGGCTTTCTTGATATAATCAGTGAGTTTTTTCCTGAGTAAGGACATCACTATTTTACTTTCTATGAATAGTTATTTGTGACAGTTTCTTCTTCATTGATTTGCAGTTCCAGAAGTGAGAGCAATGATATGAGCAAGTACTTTGAAAGAGATCAGTTGACTGATGTTGTAAATTCTATGTAGAAAATTCAAAAGATATCGATAAGTGTTGTGCTATATTCTTTACTAGCCCTCCCTCTCCCCATAACTAATCAACTGTATGTGATTCTCATTAACCTGTTCCATCTGACCTCAGGTATTCAAGGAAAATCAAACCCTTAGAGATTCAGAATTTCCTTATTGCTAAGAGGTTGCTGACATCTTCTGAAATGTTTTCTGATAACAAATGATACTTTTTTTTCCTTGTTTTTAATTTTTGGATGGAATGAATGTAGTTCTTACGAAAGTGGGGGACTAGACCATAAACATGAGTCGGGCACAGTAGCGTCAGGTGCCATACAAGTCACAGAATATTGTTAATGAACTTCAGTTGTTATATAGTTGGTAGCTTTGCTCTTACAGTTTTCAGGCTCTGCATAAACTTTATGGCAAGCAAGAATCACGAGAAAGCAGAGAGAAAGATGTTTACCTTCTGATATTTGTTTTTAAAGCCTTTACGGAGAGCTAACGTTTGCTCTCCTGTTAACACTCTACTAATGCACCTCTTTCCTGACCTGCCATACTCCTCATTCTTGCAATTCCAGCTCTTGGGCCTCTCTCAAGCAGAAGTTCACTGGCTGTTCTTGAGCCATGTCCCTTGCTTTTCACAAGTGTATTAGGGCACTCCTTTCAGACAACGGTCTCCTGCCCAGCGGTGCTAAGCATGCTCACCCGTGCACAGGTATGCAGGCCTCCTGCTTAAGACGCTGCCTCCATTTCTACCTCTTGCTCATACATACCTGTCTAAATCCTTTATTTCATCTCAAGGCCACAGGTTTCTCAGTTTGTAAAATGAAGGATATTAACTGAAGTGGCAACGATTGGTATTCTGAGATTAATGAGGTTTTCTGTAGGTTTTGTTCCGGGTTTAACTCCAACCTGTACCTAAAATAGCTCTTTAAGTTGTTCAGTCTGTGTGTTGTATGTCAGGTGTTCTCTTAACTACAGTTATTGAATTGAAGTTTTTCAAGATGGCAATGACGCTCTGACAGTCAGCTGCTTCCCAGGCTCCGTTTCTTTTAATGGGTGGATCATAGCATGTGCGGGTTCAGCCCCCCTTGAGGAGAGGGGACGCTTTATCTGCAGGTACTATGCCCCAGTGCTTAACTCACAGAATAAGACAAAGTGTTGCATTTCCTCCTTTTCCTTTCCAATCAGAAGAATGTGCACAGGGCAGGAAGGACTTAAGGTTAAAACTACGCAGAAAAATACACCGAAGAGCAGTTGTCAGGATGGTGCCCAGCATGGGAAGGGGGTGCTGTACCTTTGTGCTTTGATAGGAGAGGGCTAAATGCTTCCTCGTTCTCTACAAGAAAATGGGGGTTTTGGACAAAATTCACTGTGATGAAGTCCATGCACCAATTTATTCCTATTTAGGTCATCAGAATAGGGCTTCAGTGGTACAGTCTGTATGCTGGCTCTCTATACAGGGATACATTTCACCCTCAGTGAATGCTCTTTGTTTTCTCAGTTGAGGTCAGTTTTTCATTGCATTCATTAAAAGAAATAGCTTTGGATTGCAAATACCACTGCCCCTCTTTTTTCCTGCCAGCAAGCCAGCATTACAGTCCTGAAAAGCTTAGAAAAGGGGTAAATTTGGAAGGGACAGGAAGGGAAAGAAATGGAAGTTCAGAGACTGAAGCTGTTACCATTTATCTGGCAGTTATGCTCTTGCCTGCTTCTGATGGATTTAGGATTTTTTTGCCTGGATTTCTCCACTGCTTCTTTGTCTGTCTTATTAGATGCCAAGCAGGAGAAAGGAGGATAGTTATTTGATGTGAAGACTGTCTAAAGGACAAGGAACATGTTTCTCAAATGATTCCTTCAAGAAAAATTTCATCCAAGCCTATAAAGGTTATCCTTTGGCAGCATCATCCTAGTGCCTCTGTCTGGGGGCTCTTGTTCCTTTAGTTGAACGCTTCCTGAATTGGTTCTGCATAAGATTTGATAGTTCTTGCTGTGCTGTCCCCTTCCGTGCTCTCTGCTTTGCCTCCTGCTTTTTAATACCTCTGATCTTGACAGAGTGGAAAAGTTAAACCTAAAAATAAGTTCCTGAGCCCATTCCCATTTGTGGTATACATGTGTGTATGAACATGTTTGTGTGATGGTATATTGTCTGATACAGTGCATTTCTTTTTAAACATCTGTGGGGATATATTGGGAAGACTCACACAACACTGAAGGACATGGGAGAACATGCAAAAAAATTCACTTAGGAATTGCCCCCAGCTTGTGGGACATTCAAAATCAGTATTAGATTTGCATCCAGTATTTCTTTGGAGATCTCTGTCAGTGTGCTGCTGGTGAAGAGAAGAGCTTTGACTTTGAATGGGGTAAATTAGGCAAGTTCTGCTGTCACCTTTTAAAAATAAAATTTAATCAAGTTTTGATTTGTTCCTTTAATGAATCATTGGTACATTGTATGCGTCTGTGTATATAGCTCTATGGTTTGTTATTATGAGGCCAAATCCTGACAACTTACTGTAAAATTGTTTTAGTTTATTAATATTTTTTGTTTTTCTCATTTCTCCTGATTTTGGAGGCTTTATAATTAGATATAATTAAAACCACAGGTTTTAAACTCCAGTCTAAGATTTAAACTCATATTTATGGTGCAACCCCTGGAGTTTTATTGTCATTCCAACTGCATTTTAAAAAAAAAAAAAAAAATTTTTTTTTTGCATCTGTTCAAATGCTATGTCTACAGCTACCACTTCTTAATCATCTATTTTGAACAGTAAAATGACATTTATTTTACATGAGAAGAAACCTTGCAGTTTATAGAGTAGGTATTTTGTATCCCTTTACAAAAAGGCGCAAGGGACCTTTCGCCTTCTACATTTTAAAAACAGCTTTCCTCTTTTTGAACTTGTCTTTCTCTGCTTCTCCATGCAACAGTCTGAAAGTGCTACATGCTGTAGAACGGATTTTTAAAAAATTATGTTGGCTGGCATTATGTAAAACCATATTTTCCCTTTTGATGCGTATGTTCTGGTCCTAGCAATGTCCTTGTTTTGCTGAAATTAACATTTTTTTCCCCTCACAGTCGTTGGTATGTGATGGTGGTTTTTTTATCTTCTTTAATTGTGATGCCTTTTTTTTTTTAATTAGTATAAGGTTGATTGTTAAAATTAAGTGGCAGAAGGCTTCTTTCCAAGTTACTCGGAGATCTTTTACTGAAGAAATATATTTTGCTACTCTCAATTGCCTTTTTCCCCTTCTTCTTTCATTGCAAACTACTCTGGGAAGAGCTTCTTTTAACAAAAAAAAAAAAAAAAAGCTACGCTTGACTGATAATGCATTGCTTTGGATGGTGAAACATTATGAAAGTTTAATTTTTAATTAAATCTGAAATACCAATTATAACTGAAAGAGATTTTAACCTGTTTCTTTTCAGACTGCCTGAAGTTACATTGTAGATGTTGAAATCACTGCACCTTAAAAACAAAAAGATTAAGCTGCACTGCATTCCTGTAAGTAAAAGCTTTTCCGGTACCTTTTGTCCGTATTTTTCCTCTATATACATCCAAAGTCTTACCACAGTAGCTGGTCTTGGATAAAGGTCAGAGTCCCCTTGAATGGGATTTAGAAGTTCAAAGGATGTTTTATATAAAAATTAAAACCGAACTTACATCTTGCAGATCTTTAATTTCAGACCCCTGAATAGATCATTCTTTTCTGCTTTGTTTTGTATATTATTAAGAATAGCGTGCATCTTTGTTGACTTACAGTTCCTGTTGCTTTGTCAGTGAGGATTTCTGCACTTTGGTGCAGAGGTAAAAAGTAGCAGAAGATTCCTTATAGCCTAAAATATTGTTTATTCTCTTTTCATGATGTCATAACAAATTTTTCTCCTTTATAAAAGAAAAAAATGAACAACTTTCTGATGACATCACAGGGGGGCTTCAGGTGCTTTAGGGTGTAGATGAAGGCACAACTGCCTAATTCATCTGTGCTGTGACAAAACAAAACAGTCAAAATAACGTCTTGATTCTCTCAGCAAGAAAGGAGTCTTTTTCTAAGAGCATAGTTATTCCATAAATGCAAGTCAGATTGTACATCAGTCTGATCTACCCTTTTTTAGAATCTGTTTATTGAATGTATTTGGGACAATAATTAAGATTTGGAACTTCAGTGGCTGAACAACAGGCACGCAAAAGACGACTGGAAAATATAGTAGATTCAGGTACTCTGAATGTAATGAAATAATATATGAATAAAAATCCAGGAGCTTGTAGATAGTAGGAAAAAATTGATTTTTAGTTGGACAGTACAAAGCTATGGAATATTACAAAGCACAGTCAATTTGTTTTCTTGTTTAAGATCAAAATGTGCAGTCTGTAATGAAATCCAGAGACTTCCAAAGTAGTGCTTTTGTACTTCAGTGTTAAAATATTTTAACTACTACATGGGATTTTTCCTCCCCTCCCCCCC
>VYXH01008253.1:0-10115 GCA_013397275.1 Burhinus bistriatus | reverse complement strand
TTTAATAAAGTGAACTTCCCAGTATGACTTTCCTCTATTAACCTGAAAAGAGCAAGAAGAAAAGACAAGCCATGCTGTGGTAGTTTTCTGGGTTTTGTTGAGTTGGATTTCTTTAATTGAAGGGTGGAAAACTTGCTTTAGGATAGGGATGTCCCTAAAGCAACTGATCAATATAAAATGAGCCAAATTTTCAGCTGATACAAAGTATGCTTGACTTCATACATGGCATTAGAAGAAAATACAGATTCACAACATGGAACATCTGGCAGAAAATTTCATAAAAATGCAACCTTCTAAATGTAGTGCAGACATATTCTAATGGGAAAGGTCTGTGGGCTGAATTCTTGCTATTTTGGGTGCTCTGGCCATGTTTTGGTATGTACTAAAGTTATGTGGATTGATAGGCAAGTAGATCCATTGAGGTCCATGGGAGTACTCAAATACTTTAGGGATGTGGTTAAGTACTTGCTGTTTGAAACCAATGCCAAATAGGATTAAGTCTAGTATGAGGAGCTACCTCTGCTCGTATTCGGCATCTACTTAATTTTAGGAGACAGTGACAATGTACTTAGTGTGAAAGAAAAAGATTCTGTACACACAATCTGAAAAGCTATACAAGAGACACACTGGATGCACTTTCAAATCAATGGTTTTAGTTACATTGCTGTTGGCCAAGGCCAATAAGGAGTATACGGCACATTCTTTTTGTTAAAAAGAAAGATTTGTCAAGTTTGCAGCCTTATGCAGCCTTGTGATCTGATTACTGACCAAGAGATCCGGTGCTCTAATCTTGATGGGTGCTGGCTCATTGAGTGGCATTGGACAAGTCATTTAACCTCGCTGTGTCTTGTTCAGCAGATCACTTTTTCAGTCTGATTCAAACTGATACAGCTGTGAACGTTATTGAGTTTGTGTTTGTAAAGCTCTTAAAGGAGAAATTGTAACCATTGTTATTATTAATAAGTATATTGCATAGACAAATCATGAGGGATGGAGATACAGCCACTTATGGGGGTGATCTTTCACAACTCACTTGTGCCTTTGTTTAATGCCATCACTCAAAGGTATCAAGACCAACTCCAATTTACAGAAGTATTTCTCATGTCACTCTCCCCACTGTTGAGTATTTTATTGTTCGTGTTCTCTCTCCATCTGTTTCTTCGCTACTTTCCTCCATGCTGAATTAACCTTGCATACCAAACTTTATTCCCCTTTTTTGTATTATACAGCAGAGGCATTTGTGTAGCCTCCAAATTACAGACAGAAAATTCATTTTGTCTCGTGATTGTTTGCTGATGATGTATGAAACAGACAGAAGACAGTTTGAATTTTCATAAGTTCAATTGAGCTTGCAGGCATAAGGAAAGGAACAGGCAGAACCCAAGCCAATGTGACACAGTAAGCTGGCATCCCAGAGTGCATGCTGCATGTGTAGCGTCAGGATGTCAGGGCTGAGAAGGGCTTCGTCCATCACAGTAGTGCTTTTAAATGAAGGAAGAGTTTTGAACCAACAAACAAGATACCCTACTGTGTTCTTTACAGTGCAAGAATCCTCACAGTTCCTGATGGATATGGGATCTGTCTTTCTGTCCTATTAACTTGCTGTTTTAACTAGAATTTCTTGTCTAAGATGGGCTTTGTTGAGGTCTGCAAATTCCCAGTTCCTATTCCTCTGCCAAAATGTAAACCCTCAGTAGTTTGTTAAGCTGTTTGGGGTTTGTTTTTTTTTTTTTGATGCAGAAGGTACTGGCTTATAGAAGCTATGCTGGAGAAGACGTGTACAAATGTGAAATGAGTATGAAAGTGTGCTTCCTTTGAAAAGAGATCATTGTCTTGGGGCTGACTGTCACTGAGGAATTGTGTTAGCACTAACAAAGAGAATTAATTTTGCCTTTTCCCCTTCCTATACCATGGCATTAATCCAGAAACTCACGGGGATAAATTCTGCCCTGATTTCTACCTGTGGAACCCCAGTGGAAATGTGGAGAGGTCAAAAATGTTTGTCAAGGCAGAAATTGTCCTAGTGTTAAAACTGTTGAGAAAGCAGAAGCTGGTTGATTGTTATCTGGCCCAGGGGCAAGAGGATATGTAGGACCCTTGCGTGGCATGATATGCTTCTGAAAGTGTTGCTTTTGTTGTATGCTAAGGAGAATATGAAAAAAAAATATTCTAGTGAGTGAAAAGTTATAATCAGGAGCACAGTGATTAATTGTTCTTCATATCCACTGGGAGAAAGACCTAAAGAAATCAGTTTAACGAGCAGTGAAAATTACCAAGTTACATATTAAGAACCATGTTCTGACTGTATTGGTTGTAAAGCACTGGGACACACGACCTGTAGGTACTGTGGAAGCAGGGGAGGTTTCTTTTTTAAGGGATGGCTTGGAAAACCATCTCTCAGGGTGTGCTAGAACTCACCATAAGGCAGAAGACCAGCCTGGATGGGTTCTGTTGCTCCCTGGTGTTTCTGTTATTCAGTGTACCGTTTGGAAATGTTGGTATGTTGCTAATACATTCCTGATTAATAAAGCTTAATGTTCCCTAAAGATCCCCAGGGTTCTCATTTTTCCATCCTCTCATAACTAAAACCATACTGTCTCTTCGAAGATTTCATTGGTCTGCCAGCATTTAGCTTTGATGCTTCTTTTTTTAGAGGAGGACAGGGGAGGGAGTCATATAGACACCAAAGGACAGATTTTCAGTCGCTGTGAGTCTGCATGGTTTCTTTCCAGTTGGTGCACAAACGCTGATTTGTTTCAGTTGCTGGGTTTTAAAATTTGGATGAATGGAGACACTCCAGGTATTGCCTGATACAAAGGCCTCTGACACAGATTGTGGAGACAGTTGAAAGTTGCAAGTAGGATTAATGATCAGAACAAATATGTAATAGGGTTGGAGTAAAGCCTGCTACAAAAAGGTAAATTTCTTAGGAGATTGGGAGCTTTGTGATTTTCTCTGTTTTCTGAATTTCCATGTAAACATCCTTGAAAGATATTTTCACTTTATGAAACTGCAAACGTCAAAATACAGTTGGCCAACCTGAAAATTTTGTTAGTTCTCAGGTAGCTTTTAATCAGTCCCATTCACAACTTAGCACAAAAAAAAAGACTTGGGAATGATTGTTGATTAAGTCCCTCCTGCTTTTTTTGTTTTCTTTCAAATGGTTAAGGTTTGGATTTTTTGGGAGGTGGAGGGGTTGTGTAGGGCTTTGTTGTTGTGGGTCTGTGTGTTAAGGGCATCAGTTGTACAGTCAAAATGGGTAGAACCATGACTTTTTTCATAGGTGGCAGCTCTTGTTTTTGCAAAACAGTGGCCACAATAGATGAAGATAGGAAAATGCCTCTCTGGCGTGTGGTTGCTTTACTATATAAAGGAGTATGGGTTGTGATTTACTTACAT
This sequence comes from Burhinus bistriatus, assembly GCA_013397275.1. Taxonomy (NCBI): domain Eukaryota; kingdom Metazoa; phylum Chordata; class Aves; order Charadriiformes; family Burhinidae; genus Burhinus; species Burhinus bistriatus. The sequence goes on along the minus strand of VYXH01008253.1, from coordinate 6,716 downwards.
TAAAAACACATGGGAATATTAGCACTGATTCCCTGTGTAGCACTACTTTAGTAAGTTGTAAAACACTTCAGCATTTCAGCACCTGAAGATGTTATGGTGAAAGTGGAAAATCTTTCACTTCATTTATCAAAGCATTTGCTGGTCTGCTTCAAGGTAAAAGAAGGACTAAATATTACTGAGCAAGGAAAGTTATCTTAGACCAGAGATGTCATCCGGTAAGTGGCAAAAATAAAAAAGGCAACACAGACCTGGCCTTTTCCAAGCCTTGGTACTCTTACTTTGTCCTATCTGAAATGAAATTCTTCAGCTAAAACAGTGTATAATGGGAGGGACTCTACAGAAAGGCATTGTGGTTATTCTATATTTACATCAGTGTCCCTGAGGACACTCTCACTGAATCATTTCAAATTCCAGAGTCTGATGTAGGGCAGTCTGATGAATGTAAGTTACCCAAACTTTCTGGTCTATTTTCTTCATTAGTGTAAGTGGTCTAGCTCTGAATTTTACTATAGAGGATCTGGTTCTTCTTATTGCCCTCTTTCCCCTTATTGACCCTGCATCTAGATAATAGATTAGAAGATATTTTAATTTCAGTTGTGTCAAAATTGGTCTGTTGTTTTCAACAGTTTCCACTGGCAGGAGAGAGATCAGAATATTTATTTTATTTATTTATTTTTTTAAATAAATCACATACAGAGCTCCAATGCTGACACATCCATGACTTTGGTGCCAGTGCACGCTCTACAGGGCTTTCAGAAGTCTGACAGGGAATGCTGTCCTTCAGATAAGTGTTTTAACAGTCCTGTATTTCCTCATGACAAAAGAATTCCTCCAGCATCTTTTGTTCTGTAAATGCATCATCATCCTATAGCATTTTGGTTTAAAAGGACCTAGTTCTTGCTCCTTGCTTCCTTCTCTTATATCTCTCTCCTTTAGGAACCTACAGGAGCTGGCAGCAAGATAGCCAAGTTGGAGGTAGTGAGCACTTGGCAGATTGGTCTGTGCCGTTAAAGGCCATTGAACAAGTATTTGGCTTTGCAAGATGTTTTGGGGTCAGTAATAACTGAAGGCACCTCTGAGTCAGAACCTGCATTAACAATTTTTTTTTTTTTTTTTTAAACTTACTGCTTTCTCTGGCAGAGTTGGGTTTGGTTGTTTTGGTTGGGTTTTGTGTTTGGTTTTTTTTGTTTGGTTTTTTTTTTTTTTTTTTTTTTTTTTTTTTTTTTTTTTTTTTTGTTTGTTTTGTTTTTGTTTTTGGGGTTTTTTTTCAGTTGTCTTCATAATGGTTCCTTAGAAATTTCATTCTAGTTCAGGTGATTTTCTCATGGAAATTTTGAATAATGAAAATCTTTTGTAAAATGGAGGAGCGTTATCTCTTTCAAGACTGGCAATATGTAATTGAGAATCCTGTGACTCTTAGCAGCAGAACCTTTTGAAAGAGTTGGGTACATATTTCCCAGCAACAATGGCAGCAGTTGTGTGCCAGATCACTGCATGGCCTGTCTGAATATGAACCAGTTTAGGTCATGATGCTGCAGTCCCAGTCATTAAGTAGCTAGTTCCCCTGTATATAATTTGCAAGATCAGACCATCAGTGGGAAAATCTGCTGAACATCAGAGTCTGAGCAGAGGCAGATGAATTCTCATCTCTTCCCAGTTTCTTTTTCCATTTATTAGGGCTTTGAGCGAGGAGGGTAATCTGTTTTGTCATGTCTCCTGCCCTGTTTTAATACACAACTAACCTTATATCTGAGCGGCTGTCACTTCTCCAGAACAAGTGATACTGGATTCCTGAAGCAAACAACCCTTTGGGGCAGTCTTAGTGTGTAAATGACAGCTTTTGCCTGGATGCAGTTAACAACTAGAGGTGAAATTCTAGCAGTCAGGGCATCACACAAGCCTGAGGAATGCAGAGAGAGGATGCTGAGGGACCCAGAAATCAGGTGACCAAGAGGGTATAGTGTATCAACCTGACAGGAAATATATCGTGATTAGAAGTGAAAAATCCCTGAATCAATAGGCAAGGTTGCAATAGGTACTGATGCTCACGGATGGCACCTGAATATAAGACTTTTGATTCCTCGTAATTGTTTCAGTTCTACAGGAAGGAAAGCATTATGCTTTTTACTTTTGTCAGGGGTTCGGTGGTATTGAATTTGTTCTAATGCCTCTTGGCCATGTGAAAAATCACCCCAGAAATGATACTGTTTGCTGTTTCTTCCTGTGTCACAAATTGACATACTATTACTTTTCAGCTTCTTTGTGTGTGTAGTGTTTAGAAAATACTGCTCTTTACAGCTACATCTGCCCTTATTCTGATCATGCTTACCATTTGAGAAGACATTTGTTTGCCATGACAAACTCCTTTTCACTTTACCAGTCTTTGTTATGCTGTAGTCTTCTCATGTCTCTGTGCTGGCACACATGGCTCTAGAACTGCTCTAAAGAAAATGTTCAGATATTAGTAAAACTCTAGATAGCTAGCAAATATTTAGTTTCCTCAGGGTACCAGTCATGGTCACCTCAAGTGTTTTCCTGCCCTGTCAAGGGAACTGTCCTTCAGCAAGAGTTCAAGAGAGTTCACGTGGGAAGGTAATCACGAGTACATATGATTATAATCTGCAACAAATAGAAAATCTTTTACATTGATGTGTATGTTTTTGGAGTGGTGGGGAACTAAAGTTTTGCATTCAGATAGTCCCTGAACTTCTGGGCTTCTCAAAACTTCATTCTTTTCTCATATGTGAAGTCTTAGACTGTTGCAAAAATATGGAAATTCATAATGAAAGGCCACTTTGCAACCAGGTCCAAATCTATTTTAGCGTCATTAAAGCTAGATGCAGTAACATTTAGGTGCTTGACTCCAAGTGGAATTCAAACCCCAGAGTTAGGATCTTTATCAGTACTTGGGATGTATTAAGGGCAAAGGGAAGAATCTTGTTGGGTGGTGTGCAACCTAGAGGCAGCCAAAGAAAAGCTTTAGAGGCTGAAGGCTCAGTGATTCTTGCATGGACAGGATTTCTTACCAGTAGGAAACACAGAAAGGATCTTTTCCTTACTGCAGCCATTAGTGTCCCAGAGAATTCCAAATGTGCCACGTAAATTTTACTTTTGAGGAAATTATCAGCTGTTAAAATACAATTTCTGTCCCCCTATAGAATTTGCCTTTCAGCAACATGAGATAGGCATAGATTTCCTGTTCCTTATGGTGGTGGAAAACATTTCTACCATTTGCTTATGGCAGAAGGAAAAAAAACATTTCTTCTAGGAGAAAACATTTTTTTCTGGGAAAAACATTCTCCATTTCCTTATGATGGTGGGAAACGTTTCAATGTCCTTGCATTGTCAAACTGTCAGGGGCACAGCTTTCTATGTGATTATCTTTATTATGATTTAATTACATTTAAAGGCATTTAATTTCTAGAAATATCTTACACTGTCTCTGTCATAATGTTTAGAATGAATCTATACCATACAGTAGTTATTCTTTAAGCCTCCTTATAGCTAGGACTCCTTGTAAAAGAAATACACTGCATAGCAAAATATATGTTCCTTATTTAATGCTGAACTAATCTTAAAGCCACATTGTGATTAAACATGGTTGCACTGGTGGAAATCTAGAAAGGGTAATAGACTTTTCCTCCTGCTTTTTCTCTGTTGAGATGGTAGGAAGCCCAAATATCCATATTGTGAAACACTGAGTCTCACTTCCACTGCTGCCAGTACTTCATTCTGCTGTCTGAACAGGATAGTACTTTGCCTGTAACTCTCTCCTGCTGCTTCCTAGAGCTGGCAACTCAGGGCTGTTGAATTCTGAAATTCAGGGCTGCAGGTAAGTGGTGTGACAAATCAAGTTTTCTTTTTAGTGCTCGGAGAGGTTATGGAAACATGGTATCACCTGCAATCCCTGCCAGAACTCTGCACGCTATTTCTGTATTGAGTGCAGCTATTTTCTGATCACTTCTTTTACAGATAAAGAGTGAAATCCTGGCCCAAATAAAGTCAGTGGAATTCCTTCCACATTGGAGCCAGGATGTGTTGCAAATGTGTGTGCTTGAGCTGCCCCTTTGCGTGGCGTGGGTTATGGTGTGCCTGATGCATTTGCACATATACATGTTCCCACCTCTCCAGCAGTGCTACCCCTGCTGAGGGGCAGACACTGAATGCTCTGTCTGCTCTCATGTCAGCCTTGAGGTACAGGAGGAGATGCAGGACTTTCCTAAGCTGATGTGGGGGAAAAGAATTTACAGTGGGAAAATAAATACACCATGCTTTCTTTAGTGAGGTGTTGTTTGGGTGTTTGTTTTTTTTTAAAAAAAACCCCAAGATTTACCCTTTTTTCATATCAAAATGACATAAAAGTCATTCATGGTTTTGCTAGTAGTAGTTCAGTGAAGTTTTATTTTGGTTTTAATCTCCTAATTTTAAATGGTTTGGAGTTCTTTTGTGAAACTTCATAAGTCTATATTGGTTAGAAATTATTCCCCCCTCCCATTTTATCTAGCCCAGTGTTAGTATTAGCTTACAAAGCAGTTTTTTCTTCTGTGGAGCCAATGAGGAATTGGGAAATTCAATATGAAGTTCAGACAAACTGGTCCTCTGCTAGGCTGGGACTCTGGGCTCTTGCTTGCTCTGAAACCAGGTGTAAAATTGCCAATCTCTCTCTCAGTTTGGCTTTTCTACTCCTTTGCAGCCTTGATCTGCAAATGGAAACTCCTGCACTGATCTTTCTCAGTGTTGAGAGCTTTCAAAACTGAGTATGTGTTTGGCCTGTATTTGTTTAAATATAGAAAAAATAATGGAGCTCGTTCTACACATTTGAAATCTTGGTCTTCTCACTTAAAGCCAGCTCAAATATTTGGTGTATTTGCAGGTCTAGCACTAATTCATGTGGCTAAATTGACAGTAATGGGTGGATATTAAAAATGGATGGTACTGTTGCCCTTTAAGTATGGCCTCCATTTACTTTAGTGGGATTTTCACCAGTTTCAGTGCTTGGAACGTCAGTTTTTGTATCTTTTTCCACTTTGCTAATATAGCGCTACTGTTAAAATTCTTCCTCAGTTCATCCCTAATGGCCACATCGTTAGGAACTTTAGGTTACAATATGACTTTGGTGGTGTGGAGGGCAAGAAATGGTAAGAAGCTAAGTAAAAAATCCTGATGCCAATCTTACCTAACACGAAGTACAGGAATTGTCATCATGTATAATGGCTTCTTCGATGGCTGCTGTGCTTACTGTGGCTGCTCAGTTTACTAGTCCAAACTAAATTGTGCTCTCCTCTCCTGGCTCCTAAATTGTGTTCCTCCTTTAGACCAGAAGAGAGGGAAACAAATTGTGTCCCCTCACCTCCCCACTTCATAACTACAATCTCAATTATCTTGTCAAAGAGAAGTTTTTATGGGGAAAAAGGTAACATATCACCACAATAACTTCTGAACATACCTCATGCCTCAGGACTTGATGTAGTGCAGAAAGTCTTACTTTACCTCTAGGCCTTGTACAAATAGAAGTGCCTTGAACAGTGAGCCAGCAAAATGTGAAATTAAATAGGGACAAATGTACATTTATTTTATGTATAGTCACATTAATCAGATGTGTCATTTTTCTTTGGAAATCACTGTTTCAGCAAAAGCAAAATTATATCAATTAAATGTAAGGAGGAAAAATAATAATATTGATTTTTGTTTTGTGTGGTTTTGTTATTTTTTGCTTAATTTTTGACATGTAAGGAGTAATGCATGTCTTGCTGCACATCAGTCTATTAGACTGCAAGAGGCACTTAGGTTTAGGAAAGGTGAAGGTTCAGTAAGTACTAAGCTGATGCTTAGTGACTTTTTTCATTGCACAAAGCTGCTAGTTTTTCTACATTGACATGCAATAATGCAAATATAGAAATAGAAAAGAATGGAAAGACTTACTTGGAAATTCTAATAGACAGAACTTTCAAAACAAATTTATTTTTGGCTTTTTAATTATGTAGGAAGGTTCAGTATCACTTCTTTTTGAATTCTGACTTCGAAAGGAAATAAGAAGTCAAAATTTCTGCCTTTACTTGTAGCTCTAATATGCCACAAAAGGCCTGGTAGCTCAATAGCAAAAGTAATGGATTGCCCTAAGTTTAAACTTTTTGAGGCGCAAGAAAAAAGATCTGGGATCTGTTGCTTTTTGAAATTCTATGGGGATGAATTGTATACTCTTTGCAATGCTAAAAGCTGCATCTCTCTAACGTTCTCTCTAATTTTCCACCATCATTCTTGTGTCTAGGTACATCTAATTCTTTGTCTTCTCTTGGGTCTCGAACAGAATTAAGGTGACCACCTCCCTTTTCACTGACAAAGGCTACTCTAATAGATAGCTGAGTATTTCTTGTGGGTGCCAAGAGGAAGGACTATTTTGTGGACAGATATTGTAGTAGACAGAGGTATTGATTTGGTTTCATTGTAATAAACATTGCCAGATGTTATCTCAGTGTGTACTGTTTGCATTAGTAAATAAATAAATCCTCCAGAGCACAGTTATTCCCTATAATATTTTTTTCAAAAGTTTACTATTGTCTACTTTTGTATGTCTCAAGTGAACATCCTCTGCTTTCTGTGCAGCTTGAGAGACTAATTGGGACGTGTGAAGCTAATTGTAAACTTCAAATCCGCCTCTAGGTTCTGATACCACATCAAGGCCAAATCTGGGATGTATATATCACAGAATCACAGGG
>VYXH01008249.1:250292-289649 GCA_013397275.1 Burhinus bistriatus | reverse complement strand
CGGTGGCGGGGATGGGGTTTGTTATGTTGGTAACGGGGAAGAGAAGATCCGCGGTGGGGAGGGGGGTCCTGGTGGGTTGCTGTCTTCTCCTAACGTGCAAACTTACCGCTAAAAACAGCGGAATAAACCCCTGGTAAGCAGATGGGAATAATTCAGCTTTGGTAGGGGTGGGCTAGGTGACCTAGATAATAGGCCTCTTCCCTGCTTAATTTGCAGGGTTCTCGATGATAATGACGCTGTTAGACTAGTCACCTGTTCAGATGACATTAAAAGGGTTTCTTTATTGGAATTATCTTCCAGATAAAGGAGCCTGTTCCTCACCCCCCCCCCCGCCCCCCCCCCTTTTTTTTTTTTTAAACAAAGCCAGGGTTCAGGATATTTTATTTACAAGATCGAATCAAAGAGTCTATTGACAATCGCACAGGTCGTATGCTAAAGGAAGAAAAATGGAAAAAAAAAAATAGTCCCACCACATGAGCAGATAGCCACAAACGAAGTTCAGCAGGAGACTCCCTTTCTGCAGATAAGAATTGTATTTCTTTTAAGTTAAGACTCACTTGATCCCGGTGTATCCTGTCTAACCATTTTTCTGCATCGTCTCTGACACGTCCCCAAATGATAAACAGAAGGGAGTTGTCACTCACTGTAGTTTAAAATGAGTCCATCAGTGAACTTTGTATTCAGCTTTCTGTAAAGGCTATCTGATATTCTTTAGAAGACAGATGCTAAGCTTGACAGAGGAGGCTTTTTTTTGCGAGGACTGCTTATCTTTTGGTCTGGCATAAAAAGTGCAAATTTTAGTTAAAGATCAGGGTAAAACTGTTGGATTGTTCCAGACCATAAATAGTCCAAGAAAAGTGATGGTAGCCCCATTGTTTAAAACAAGACCAGACAAAGCATTAGAAAACATGCTGCATGGAACAATTACTGCATTACTAGGGATTTAGATTTTATTGACATAATAGGCACTTCTAACTTCTGTGATCTTTATTTGTTTTAGCACTAGATGCAACCTGCAGGCTAAGGGCTGTATTGAGCAAAAAGCCAACTAAGCATATTTGGTTGTAAAATCTCAATAAGCTTCCTGCCTTCTGGAAGAAAATAATTAAAATATTATGCAACCCTTCCTATGCCATGGGGAGAGCTGAAGTTGTAGCATACTCTACAAAATACTATACAAAGCTTATTTGGATAATTGTTTTAGTCAATAAGCAAACCTGACTGAGGTTTTCGAGCTCCACGTATGTGTGTGGAGGCCACCCAGTAAATCATTTTAGAAAGTGTACAGATCAGGTTCTGTAACGTAATTAATTCAGACTCTATTATGGATAACTTAACGGTGGAAAGACTTAGTATGTGCTTGAGGAAGTACATTATTCACAAGCTGTGTGTTCTAGCACTTGAAGTTAGATTTTTACATGTCTTCCACTTAAGGCACCTTGTTCTCACTTCAAAATATTGGTCTAACACTTCTCTTTAGTAATCTTCATCATTTAACATACGGGATTGTCTTGCAGATTAATTGCCTTAGGTTTAGATTAAGACGTATCTTTCAACTGCTGTAATCTGGGTTGGTGACCACAGAAATACCTGTAGGTAACGATATTGACAGAGAGTGATTAACTGGAGTGCTCGCCAAATCCGTTGAACCAGCCCCCCCCGGTACAGTACTGTATCCCTCAATAAGCTGTCTCACGTTCTTGCCATCAGCTATCTAGAAATTTACCAAAACGCATTCTGTTCAGCCTTGCTTAAAACTAAATTTAAATCTGACATTTAGTCTGTCTGAATTACCCCTACAGCTGTGAATGCCAGGTCTCTTTTTTTAATAACAAATGTGATGATATTGATACTTCAAGTAACTGTTCTTCCACCCCAAAGCCAAAAGTATTGTGTTGGCAGGTAAATGGAGTCCTTGATTCTCTTTCACATAAGAGAAGTCTCATCAGTTACTATTCATTGGACTCTTTGAAGCTCAGGTGGGAAGAGGCTTAAGAGGTGCCAAGGTATTCAGCCAGCCTTTGGGCCATGGTTGTGGACCCCCTTAATGCCTTCTTTCTACTTGGAGGGTTACCACTGCTGACAAAAGACTTGGCTGGTATTGAATCTGGGTGAAGTGTGCTGATCATAGCTTATCCGTGCCTATACTTGCAGTTTGGAAAATGAAGTTAGCCTCCAGAACGATGGTGAGCGTAAATTATCGTTGTCTGTGCTTGCAATTAACCACGTTCAGTGGTTGGCAACTCCTGTTGAATAGGCAGCGTCTAATTGTCAGTACTTGGTTGTGTTTTTTTTTAAGGCAGTGTATACCACTTCTTATCGAGACACTTTATGCATGTACTGCTGAAGTGGAAATACTGTCGCTGTGACTTTCCCCAAAAGCCACTAACAGCTATCAAGCCTTTAGTGCCTTTGAGATTAAAGAATTTGGCTCCAAGTCACCTGATTTTGAGAGGAAAGGCATCCCAGATGATCTGTGATCACAGGAACTTCACACTTGAACAGTTGGAAGCTGGCTGTTGGCCTGCTATGAGCTGGCTTCTCATCGCAAAGGTAGAGCAGCTCCTCGCTGGCCGTGTCTTATGCAGCAACAGCTGCCAGCTGCTTAGGGGACAGAAGTGAAGGAGAGGATCAGATCTTTTCTGTCATCTTCAGAATCATGTCCTGCATGTGGGAGAAAAGGGAACAGAGGCAACAGAGACCTCCTTCATCCAAACCTGCGAGACAAGGTAGACCCAGACAAAGGACCTGTAGGTGACAGAAGAACAAGTAAACTTGTTTTTACTAGTGATGAGGAGGAAGGGAGGAAAGAGCATGGAAACACAATGGGAAAGGAAGGTAGATGGTGGAAAACAAAAGATAAGAGGAGGCACAGAGGAATGTGCATATGGCAGGATGGAGGACAACTGGTGACAAAGAAACAGGAGCAGAAGAAAGAAGATTGTGGAGAGTAGGACAAATATTCATTAAAAAAAAAATTCCCAAAGAGGGGTAATGTGATAGAGAACTGTAGTTAGAAACATGGAAATACAGGTGGTATGGAGTTTGGTAGTGTGTGTTTTTGGGTTTTTTAGGAGCATGAAGTAGAAAAGAAAATTCTTAGACTAAACAGTTTAATTTGAACCTCTGTGTCCATTGCACAGCTGTGTTTCTGGGGGGAAAAAAGTGACTGTTTTGAATGTGTTGGTACTGCAGGCCAATCTGAATTAAAAAATGTATGTAATTTGAGGAAAAGCGAGACTAAAATGTACTCTTATCTTCATGACTGTGCCTAATCTGAAAAATTTGCTGTTGAGAAGTGCCGGTGTGATGGCAACTGTACTTGTACACGCCTATACAAAAGGATTCTGTGCAGCAAAAGTGTCTACTTTAATTTTTTTTTTAATCTAAAAAGATTTAGTAGTGGCAGGGTGAGTTTCAAAAATTTACTTTTTATATACTGTGAAGGTTAGTGTGGTACCTCTTGATTTATTACCAATTAGCTATGAAATGCATTAGAGCATTTGCGGACAATATGCAGGCTCACATTATTCTATATATTATTTATCAGTCTTCTCCTATTACAAATAGATATGTAATCGGAATGCTTTCTTCCGTAGCGTGAAACCCTGTTTGGTTTGTTTTGTTTTTTTTTTAAAAGAAGAAGGTGAAGGAGGGAAGTGTGCCTGTGAGCAAGAGTTCAGGTAGATTTTCTTCTATATGGAACATCTACATTCTTCCATATTTTTCGCTAGTTGTCATAAATGTTCTGGTTTGAATTAAATTAGGGGAAGGTGGCAAAATAACTAGAAATAAAATATGTTTTAGGATTTCATCTGGGATGTATTTTTTTTAATTCCAAATTTTCAGGGCAGGAAAATGCTTTTTGTGCATTTCTTGCTGCTTGGGATGCTTGACAGGTCGGGTACAGTGTTTGTACTCAAAAAGTACCCGATTAGGTTGTGTGGCACTGTGAGTCAGCCACTGACTGTCAGTATTTTCACATTTTGAAGTGAGAGGTTTCATTCTTCAGCTCTGCTAAACAGCCTGTGCCGTGGTGTTTAATCATTTCGGTTTCACTGTCAGCTCAAACTGATAGGAGGCTGCTGGGGGCGTCAGCCTTGGCTGCCTCTCCCCACCTGTGGTTTGTGCTGGCAGTGATTACTGCAGGGCTGTACGATGAGTCTGATCGGCGCTCTGGCCCGACTCAAATGAATCCTTAAGAAAGGTGGGTTTATCTCTGTTCTATGTGGCTGCAAATACTGACACAGAGGAGAGTCCAGTTCAGGTGGGAAAGGCTAGAAATGCTTCTTACTATTTTTGTTTTGGTTTGATTTAAGCCAGTCATAGCACAGCACTCTAGGGCTAAGGTAACTTGAGTTCTGCCACAACTACAAAGAGAGCGAGATAACTGCAGTGGTGCACCTTTCACAAATTGTGGTGTTCTGCTCCTGGAAATGAACTTCATTTTTTCCTTTTTTTGCATTATTTCAGTAACTCAGAAAAACTGAGCTACAGGACCTTAGTCCAGAAGACATTAAAAAATCAGACTTAGTTCATCTATTTTATTAGCACCACTGAATGTGACTTAAATCGTGGCCTTAGAAGTAGCAGTCTGAAAAACAGAACACAACTACAGAAATTATTGAAAAAAAATAAATGAGGAAATACAGGGTTTAGTACATTAAACTTCTTCTTAGGCTTTCCTACCTGCTCACCTAATATCCTTCCCTGCTCAATTCTCTGTTTTAATTCTAGTCAAAAGACATACTCATATTGATGTAAGTGGACAATTCCTGTTGACTGCATGTTTCAGGTGACTCAAGTCAAAGGAATTCGAAGAGTGGAGGCATTTGTCTCTCCAGATCTCCATTTCATGTGATATATAAGTAGCATGTGTCTGCAACTTCCTCTTCTCAGGCAAGTAATGCTGCCTCATGGATGTCAGCCAGATCAAAAATGGAGGTCACTTTTTTTTTTTTTAGGCTCATGGCATATCAAGGTTGGCTCTGCTTAGTGTGGAGATCATCTGCCACTAAAAATCTTTAGAACCTATGATGAATAGATGCTTACTGCTCTTAAAACACAAACCTGAAAGATACTGAGTACACCTGTGATAACACTCCAATCAGTCTCCTGGATGAAACCCTTGGGTTAAGAAGAATTCTTGGCCCATAAAGCAGCAACTTGTTGAGCTCCGTGTGTGTATATATACATATAAACAAAAATTAACTTTCAAATAAAATTTCTTCCTGCAGGGTTAAAGCCTAAACAAAGTTTTCTATCTGCGAGCTCAATGTGGTCTTTGAAAACCAACTGTGAGGTTTTTTTTTTTTGTTTAGCATGTAATTACTGACAGTGATGATTCTGGAAACAACTTAGTTGGCAGTATTGTTGATGAAGAATAGAATATGGTTGGCTCTTCAGCTATTATTCCCCAGGCTGATGTCAATAAATATCCATTTTAATCAGCAGTAAAGAAACTTTGGCTGGAAAGATATGATGAATGTCAGGTCTTGATAATGTGAAGCAACAAAAGAGCTTTTAAAAAGCTTTTCTAACCGGCACCAGACTTATCTTTTTGATTATATAAGCAGGATTTCTTCACTGTTGTGTTGTTCAGTGCTAATCATGGAATTACAGATTCACCCTCTTTCGTATGCTGTGTAGAGTATGCACCAAATGATGTCAAATACATCGGTGGAGGCTGTGGTGGTTATAGATGGAAAGGGCTCCAGAGCCAGACCCTCTGTGCCCACGAAGGGGAGCATCCTTCCTTTGCTGAAGGCTGTTAGTGCTTTGCTATCGGCGCTTTCCTGCCCTGATCTTCAGGGCAATGGTGCAATTGTCACTAGCTCTTCCCACTGCTGGTCTGTGGCCAGAATTGTGAGCATGCAAGTGTTGCTTTGGGTAGCAACGCTCCCTCTGCCAAGTGAAACTCTGCTGTGTGTCAGTCCATGCTGTCCGCCTCCATCAGGCTGCCCAGTGTAGGGAGTTCCATTGCCGTGCTCGGTTTGAGCTGTAGCTGCCTTGTCCTGACTGTTACTCCTGTTTTTTCCTTTATTTCCCCCTCCCCACTGAGGTTAGGGAGCATTAGGAATGTGTGTCAAGAGATACAGCCTGTGTGTGCTAAAGCCTGTATTTACTCTTCAGGATCTCCCTTTAAAATGGTTGTTTGACAAATGTGACCTAATTAAACTAGCCACTCATTTTCATGAAGTGTCATACCAGTTAAATACATGAGTACTATGGTAGGCTGAGAATTGCATGGTAAGTTCTTCACTTTTTGACAGTGGAAGCATCCAAATTTAGTGTATTCTCTCCTTTACCGGCTATAATGTATTTCTAGAAGGTCTGTTTGTCTCCCTTGCTAAGTTCTGACCCTCTCAGTTGTTCCGATTGATCACAGCATCCATAATGGTAGGGCTGTACCACACTTCAGGGAATAAATCTGCCTTTATGGATCGGTAACTTCAGTGCCACGTTGGATAGCATTTTCCTCTGTAGGACAGTGTTTAAATTTTCGTGAGATGGAAGCTATGACTGTTCACCCTTAAGAGTGATTATGTAGCAAGCTAGTCTAAAAACTGCCTGTTATTTATATGTGCTGGAACATCGACACGGGCATACTGAGTCTGACAAAATCCACCTTGCTCCATGTCCTGATTCGTGCCCTGGTCAGTGGTAGGGGGGAAGTAAAATCAGGACGAGTACAGGGCATCTTCACCTGACGTCTTCCTATTTTATAATATGGGAAAACAATGTCATATTTTATAATGCATGATGACTTGGGGATTCCCAGAGCAGTAACTGGTATATAGACAATTGTGGTTGAGTGTTTGCTGTGACACCTCTTGGTGGTTGCCAGAAATGTAAGTCTGTGTTTTGACTTTCCAGTAGAATTCCTTCGTCAGCAGGATGCCCTGCTGTGCTGTTTCACGGATATATCCATGCATTAAGATGCTACCTCTGTGAATATCCTTAGGGCTGACCTTTTTTCTCTTACACTGAGAAGTACTCAGCAGTCTGTATGTTCTTAAAGATGTTAATAGGAAATAAAATACAACACATTGTTAGGAAGGGCTGTGATGAAATTTGTCTCCTCTTGTTTCACTTAAAATATTTTTGTGTTCTAAAAAACTATGATATGTTTCCTGATAAATTTTTCTATAAATAAGAATGCTGGTGAGGAGTGCACAGCCAGAAATCACCATGTATTTTTATGTTTTATGTCCAAGTTAGGGTAATAAAGCAATTTAATGTCTCAAAAGTTCATCAGGTCCTGGAACGTTCAGATTATTAACATTGTATGGATAGGCTTTAAGTACAGTTTTTTCTTATTATAATTAAAAATGCTGAATCAAATGAGGCTATCATGAAAGTTACTGGTCTTGCAGCTTTCCAATAAGTTCTATAATATCACTTTGTAGTATTTCATACAAAGATGAGGTAACAGCTAAGGTAATAAACATTCCTAGAGACTTCTATAAGATTACATTTTATTAGTTCATTTGGCTGATGAGAAGGTAGTTTTTTGCTATTGTATAAAATAAATGCTTTTTAAAAAACGTTGATACTGTTTGTCCTCCCTATTTTAGAAAGCTTTCTACTTACTGTAAATAAACATGGATTTTTGCAGGTCTTGGGCATTCTAATTTCTTAATGTTTTTCAGCTCTTCGAATGGATATCAGATTCTGTCTCTTCCAGATTTTTCTCAGCTGTTGGCACCTTCTTAAGCAGTATAAGAACTTTGATACTAGTCATCCTCTGCCCTGTGTGTTTCTAATGCTCTGAATGTTAAGATATCTCTAATCATACAGATACTGGATAAAGCTAACATCTACCAAAAAGATTTCCGTTATCAGCACCTTCATACTTCATTTGCTTTTTACTTTCTTTTCTTTTCTTTTTCTTTCTCTTCATGCTAATCATTATCTGGCTATGAAAGGATGTCGGCTCATCATTGGGGGAAGGCTTTTGCGAAAAGGTGGGTTTTGTGTTGTGTTCCAAATATAGTTGGTCTTAGGCTCAGTCCCTCCCTCACAGTAAGGTCTCTCACAAATGGACATGTTTTACTCCATTTCCTTTTGGATTAAGTAATACCAGGGTGGGGCTAGGGGGAGGAGGAGAATGCTTTTTTTTTTAATGGGAGAGGTGGTCTTGTTGGCTTAAAAATGGATAGTTTTTTAGAGAACCTTCCTACTATGTGCAACCCCCCCCCCTCTTTAAAGTATTTAAAGATTTTGAAATGGAACCTGATGCATGCTGAGATATGGAAGAAAGTGCCGTTTTGTCATGAGTGGATTTCAGGAGGCTTCTTTTAAAAGAGATGGTGACTCTGGCTAGCCTGAAGCCACACAAAGTATCCAGTCTCCTTGCTTCAGTTCCCGATCTGCGGTATAATTGTCTTCCTTTGCGTGAAGACAGGTATTTTTGGGAGTCCCTCAGCCATGGTGAGTGTCATGAACGGGTGTTACCCTTACACAGAACACCCTTCCAGGAGATAGAGCTCACCTACCACAACGTATGGAAAATTACTGCAAATAAACACATGCTTGTTTTAAATCTTACGTTTTTAAGACAAACCCCCTTTCTTATTGAAGCCATATAAATATGGACCTGGGAAAGAAGCCTGAAAATGAACAGAATCTTTGGTGGTCAGGGGGTGCGAGAAGCAAAATCTGCAGAGTTGAGGGTCTGCCTGGGAAAAGACAAATGACCAGCATCTCAGTTTAGAGCAGAGGATGCTATTGCTGTTTCTCCAGGCTGAGATTGGAGCTGTTAATCTGTGGTGATGGTTTTGTTGCATCAAAGTAGCTGCTGAGGAAACTGCCCTGGGAAGAACTAAGTACAGCCAAATGCTATACAAGCAAATGCCTGACCTGAACTTTTCCTGGACCATCTATATTTTTACCTCTTTGCCTACACCATTTAGCTTCCCATCTACCTATCATGGCTTCTTGAAAATTATTTGGGTGGGAGAAACACTTGTACTCTGTTTTGAGTTTATCCCTTTTAGTATTGTACGGTACCAAGCCCTCTTCTTTCTTCATTTCCATAAGCAAAAGAAAATCCAGGTTGAAACCGGGAAGCTGTTTTTTGCAGTTTTTTTAGAAAGCTTGTGTTCTGTTCAATAGAATATTCTTGTATTTGACAGGGGAAGGACTTGCTGATAGATGTACTTATGTGAAGTGAAATAAAGTCCAAATCAGATGTGCTTGCAAATGGACAGATTTCTACAGAGAAAACATGGCTATGAGCAAGTCAGTTATAGAGAACTAAACTGCTTAGGAACACACAGCTTCATATTCAAAAACCACAGCTGAAAAAGGTCACTTTCTTGCAAAGAAATAATCTGGGTTAGGGTGGAAATGCGAACCTCCGTACAAGGAAATTGTCTTAAATTTATCAATGCTAGTCCAGATAAGTTCACAGCTGTTAATCCCTCCCTTTAAGTGTAAAGCTAGAAAGCATGAAAAAATTCATAGGACACAAGAAGTCATTCCTCAGAAGAGGACAGCAAAGCTCTCAAGATAACGTTAACTGGGGTGGTTTACTATGTGGAATAGAATTTGTTAGCGTAACATAATCTTTCTTTTACCTAATATTGTTTATATAAAGTAGGATATGAGTAAGATCAGTTCTGAATAACTTATACACAGGTTCTCTGGTTTGGGAGTGCATGGTACCTGATGCCCACATCTCAACTGCCTCATAAGCTAGCTAAGGTCTAATACAGTCCATTAGGTCAGGCACAAAACAGCACAGATGCAGATACTCTGTTTTCAGAGTCAGCTGTGTGGTTCAAGAGCAACCTGCTTGTTGAATGTGTCTACTGGGGGGCCTAAGCTAATGAGCCCTGCTTGGAGGCAGGCTGGCTCTTGCTGAAGCCAGCCTGTGTGCCTGTGCCATGTGCCCGGGTGTGAAGGGGCTGTAGTCTAAGTAGTTCTGACATACTTCTTTTTCTGAGGTAGGTTGTCAATTCAGTGTAGTGCAATGTAAGTAGTGCAGTTGTATTCCTGGGATGCTGTACTTGAAGTGAGCCGCCTTCTAATATATCCAAGAAATATCCTTGTGGCCCTGTACAGAACATCCTGGTTCCCCATTGCTGGGGGTAGTAATGTAGGAGGATGTTAACATCTAGCATCAGCAGTTACTGCTTTTTTCTAGCTAGTCTGAATAACTTGACACTTGAAGGTACCAAAGGAGCTGACAGAGAAGTTCTCTGCATTGTGTGCTGCAGGGTTTGTTAGAAGTCAAAGTTCAGGGAAGTATAGAGGGTTTGCATTGCTGTGCCAGTATATACGGGGGTAAATAAGGTGACCTGAACAACCAGCACCAGCCTGGTGTTAAGGGCTTGCAAAATAGTGAAATTGCTGATACAGGATTTCACTGGCTTTAGTAGTTCCTTCAGCTGGGCAACTGGTCTTGTCCTTCCTCTCCTTGAGAATTATTGATTGATAAACAGTTATCCAGTTGTCATAGGTCTTGAGATATTAGCAAGAACAAGGAAGTGTTATCAAGCATTGAATTTTTACTGGATCTTGCTGTGGATGTGCTTCTTGTTCCTGGATCATTTATTAGTGGTTTGGAAGTGTATGCTACTGCTCCTGAAAATTAGGATAAAGATTGCTTGAATATTAAATAGGACAGGATGAGCCAAACTTTCAGAACATGTAATAACCTGCATGTAAGGAAACTCTGCATTTCACTTCAGCCAAACGTAAGGAACCAGGAATGAAAGTCATTATGTGTGTGGTAAGGGAATGGGAAGCAGTAATTCTTAAGAAGAGTTAAGGTCAGTGTTGGGTGGTCAGATAGAGATGGTCTTCTGCCCAGAAGGGCTAGTTTGGTCCACGTAAAATCAGTGGAGTGTTGAACAGAAGATGCGATCTCTGTGTTTAGTCCTACTGCACCTGCTGTTGGTATGGCATGTCCAGTTCTAGCATAAGCCCTGCAAAAAGATGTTGGAAAAACAGGAGAGGGTTCTGAAAAGAACTACGAGAAATGTTTTCTTGTCTTTAATCATTTTTACAGCAGCCTGTTTAGGGAGTTCAATATATATATAACTTACTAAAGTGAAGGAGTAGTGTGATCATAGTAATTAAGTACCTGTATGGGAAGTACAAATCTAGTGACAAACCAGTAGTCAGGCAGTAAGGAGAAGCTAAAGCCGGATTGATACTAAAACATTATATGCACCACTGTGTATGTTTGTGGTGGGGTTAAATAGTAACTACTGAAAGAATTTTCTAAGAGTTGCCGTAGACTACTATCAGTAGTATTTCTTAAATTAAATGTGTTTTTAAAAATGATTTGATCACAGTTGTTGTACTCAAATTAACAAACCAAGGAACTTAAAGATGCCAGAGTATATGGTCACAAAGTTATGTCAGGTTATTAAACACAGTGTGAAACTTGCCTGTTGTCATGCAAGCATGGATTTGTTCATTTGTGCCTGTACCATGGTTGCTAGCTCTTGAGTTATGATCTCACATTCTTATGCTACAGCGATTTTCAGACTGAGTGTTGCTGTATGCCAGATTTTCGGTTGTCCCCGTTGGGTTTCAGCAAGTGTAGTAGTAGAAGAGCAAGATCTGTGATTTCTGGGATGACTGAATTTAGCGTGTCATCTTCTGTGTAGCCCGACGTTTGCTCCACATTTGCAGACTACTGAGCATTTCTAACTAATACTTTCATTAGTGAAGTTGGTGTATAGACCTCAACCATGAGTTAAGAACTAAGGGACAGGAGGGGACCTGGTCTTTCATAAATAGGCTATCAGGAAATGAGAAAGACTTTAATGTTACCTTAACCGTATGATCTAATGAATAAAGACTATTATAGCTATGATATATACCCATTCATTTTTACAATTAATAGCTGTTTAGGGAAACTGAGTGAAAGGAACTTAACAGATTGCAGGCAGTATTTCAGATCTCTGTAACTGGTGCTCAGCCTATTAATATCTGAGGTTTCTATACATTAGGTAAGATTTCTTCCCTCGTTCTTCAGGCCTTCCTGGGTATGAGGTTTTGTAGGAACAGGAGTCTTGTACAAAAGAAAAAAAAACCCTTTTATCAGTAGTGTTAAACTGTCCAATAAGGGTGAACATTTTACTGTGTGTGCTTTTAGAAAAGCGTTCTTTGTATCTCCTTTCCAAAGGCTTTCCTGCTGTAGGTAGGCACAGTAATGCAAATGGGAAATAATATCAGATACCTCCATGTTCCATAACTGATTCATCCGTCCATGTAGGTTACTTAAAAATGCTCAACTGTTGCTGCAGTTCAGGTGATGTTCCACTCAGTCTTTACTGGGTGATGAAATGGATATTGTATTATGAACTGGGAGCCTCTTTATTGTCCCCATCAGAGCAAAGTTCAACGTGAATCTGAAGTTCAAGTTGGGTCCTTTGAAGCTTTCTTCAAAGGAGTTGCTAATGTTTTTGAATGTTGTACGCTTCTCATCATTGATGTGTTTTGTCTTTATTTCACAGCCTTATCTGTGTATGTTTTTATTGCAGCACACGTCCCATGGAGATGGACGGCAGGAAGTTTCCTCTCGAACTGGGCGCTCTGGAGCTCGCTGCAGGAACTCTATAGCTTCCTGCGCAGATGAGCAGCCGCATATTGGAAATTACAGACTCCTTAAAACGATTGGAAAGGGGAATTTTGCAAAAGTAAAACTGGCAAGGCACATCCTAACTGGCAGAGAGGTAAAGTGGTATGGGTGTAAACAGTAGTGAATTGCAGTAGGTGTGAAGGTTTTCTTAGAATAGCATCATCGAAGTCTGTGAACATTTAGCACATTTTACTAGAGATACTGCCACTGATGTAGCAAAAACCAGAAATGGTAAACTATTTTTTTTTTAGTAATGATTACAGAACAATTTATCTTGAAAATAGTCTCTTAAACTTGTATTTTGGCAAGTCCCTGTCCAACTGAATTGGGTTCAAGTTTGGTACTAGAATTCTCTGCTAAATCCTGCATTCCCAAAAAAGAGCTTGTATATAGCAATTAAATAAGCTTGTTGGAAAGACTGCCTCTTGGTGTCTGTATACCGCACAGTGTGGTGCTGTATTGGAGGGGAAGTCAGGACTGAGAACTAATATATCTTCTTGACTATGGTCTGAGTAGCCCAAATGCAGTATTTTCTTGCCTAAGCAATGTATCTCCCAGGAGTTCTGCTAGTGTTTGCAGTGCTGGGCAGCCTTGGGAAGACACTGCAGTTTGTTTGGAGCCGGTTTGTGTGTCTCTTGCTCAGGGTTGTGTGGTGTAGACAAGCTTTCTCTTGTATGTCTTCGTAGTGTCTAACTCAGCTCCATAATTAGTTTCTGCATGGCATTACAATGGAATTAATAACTTGCACTTAACGATGGTTCTGATTTGGTGAGCTATAGTCCTGTTTGCTTGTTACAAGAAGGTGTTTCTTAGTGCTTTTTTATTAATAGCAACTCTGTGTACTGAAAGAGGGAGAAACACATTGTTGACTTGTTCTTGCCAAACCTGTCTAATGAAGTAAATGTTTGCTGATACCAGCAAGGACTTTTAGAAAGCTGTGTGGCTGGCTGCAGCACTTTAAGGGAATTTCTTTTTTTCTGAGCTAATACAGAGTTCAGTAGTACTAGGAGGAACAGAGGGGACATAATTTTGAGAGTTGTTGGGAGGGATTTTTTTTTTTAATTTTTTTTAAACTGACAGTTCTGGTGATCACCTGTTGTCTTCTGGTGTTAAAGTTAGTGCATATTTGTAGACAGAGTTTTTGGTTAATTGCTTTCCAGTTGAGTTCCCTCCTCTTTTTACTGATACTTAACACAGAAAACGCAAGTATCTGGCTAGTATTTCTTTGCTGTTATTAAAGGTATAGGATTTGGAGATAGGTATCATGTGGCATACATTACTTTGCTAAAATTGAATTACACTTTCTTTTACTTGCATATAACTGTGTGTTGACCTCTGGTTCATTATTTTTGTTTGAAATTTCAACGAATAAAGTGATGGTGTAAAATCTTTGACGAAATTTGCAAAGATTTAAGTACTAAGTTTCTTTAACTCATGGAATAGATGTCATTGAATCAATTAAGAGCATAAATATGTTCCGGGACATGGCCATTGGTCCTGGTTACCTAGAATGAGTGGCGTTCCTTTGAAGGGAACGATTAAGCTAGTTTTATACGAATATCTTGAAGGTATTCTAATCTTTTTTTTTTTCTTTGTAATAAAGATGAGTAAAAGTTTCTCTTCTTGCTAGGTGATCTATAAAGCATTGATAATAATTACGTATTTTAGATGTGCGTCACCAGAATTCTTCACAATATTCTGGATAACAATTTCCCAAGTGTCCCAAATTAATAATTTACCCTTGCCCTTACAGAAGTGTTTATCCAATCAGTCTTTAGATTGTGCTAACCTTTTTCATGGCTGTGACATTGATGGTTTTTTGGTTGTGATCAGCAACAGCACCTTGTACTTTGTTGAATCTCACTTTCTTTGCTAACTCATGTCCAAGGTTGTTTATATCAGTTTTCCATTGTATTTGGTGGTGCCTCTTAACTCCTTCAACAGACTTAATCATTGTGGTTTGACTTCCTGTGCCAAGGCCACTGATACAGATACTAAAGAAGATTGGTCAAGAGTCTTGTCCTTGAAAAACTCCTGATATCTCTTTAGCCATTTTTTTTAATTAAAAAAGCTCTGAGCACCTTTCAGTTTATCTAGTTCAATAATTTCCATGCATCCTCCTAGATGAGGCTTTGCAGTAGTCCAGATAGTCGTATCTTACGTGTTTCCATAGGGCACAATTAACTGTAGGAAAATACGTTGCATTTAACCCTTCTGTCTGTTTCCCTATTTTTTTCCCCTGCAAGTTTTGAGCTCAAGAATTTTGTGGTAAATGGCTCTACTAGGAAAAAAAAAAAGTCTGATAATTCGTAAACCTGTGCTGCCATTTTGTTCTTGATAGGTGTTAGAAATCTGTGCTACAAGAATGCTTTTTTTGTGTGTGTGTCTTTAAACCTGCCACTCTTAATAATTTTGGGATGATGTTCTCAGTCCGGCCTCAGCCAGATGGCTCTCATCTTCCTGAATTTGTGATTTCCTGCTTTACACACTCATTCCTGCTTGTCCTGTCTTTGTTCCCATTCTTTTTTCCGTCTTATGTACCAAAACTAAAATAAAATGCTTAGTTTTGGGAGTCACGCTTCAATGAGTTTTCATCCCTACTGTATCCTTGCTGTATTTGAACGTTACTTATCTTCTCCTTGTTATCTATGTGGCTATTCTTAATGTCCTTTTAAGTGTCCAGCTCAGTTTCACTTTATGGCAATTCCTTCTTTATATCTCTGTGCTGATTAACTTCTAAATCATGCAACAGATCAGCACTTTTCTGTCATTTCTTGGGGGGAGGAGATGTTTGTTCAAGCATTCTTTTAGGGTAGTTGCTCATCTCCATGCATCTGAAGTCCTTTCCTATAATTTTCCTGTTGCTTGAGACACAGCTTTCGTGTTTCCAACTGGAGTAAGTTCCAGGACTGTCTTTGATTTCTATCTTCGTTGTGTCTGTAGGATGTATGATGAGAGCCCAGCCTCAAATTACAGAAAGGGAGAAATGTTTAGCCCTTCGGGGGGTGATCAGAACATCAGCTTAACTTGAGTGGGTTGAATTGTCCTGCCAAGGAGTGTGTAGCCTTCTGCTCACTGCAGAGGTATGGAGGGTGGCTTAGCTTCACTGCAGTGCAGCTGCTGTTTGGAAACACACTCCTTTGAGATTCTCTGTCCAGGAGAGCATTATTTGTAGTCTGCCTGCTTTTTCAAAACCAAGAATCTTCATTGTAAATCTGCTTTTATTAATTCTTTGACTTTTAACCCATGTATTTTCTGTTGTAATTTATCAAAGATTATTTGCTCTGACAAGTTTTCCATACTTGCCAAAATTAATCTAAAAGATAAAACTACCTTTTGCTGTTACTGAGGTGTTTGGAATCACAGCCAAAAATACATGAATCCTTCTGTTCGTTAAAGGCATGTGTTCAGTTAATAGCCAGGAAGTTGAAGTTTCCTAGTGAGACAGGATTCTTTCAGGATCCAAGTCTGACTCCAAGGAATCTATTGTCATCTTCTTTCTATTCTGTCCTTGGAAAAAGTGAAATTTAAGAGGGGAAAAAACATTCTGAATTGTAGCAGTTTGGCCAGTTTGCTCAGTGTCTCAACTTATGATTGCTTTAACTCCCTCATTCAAGTCATGTAGGAAAAATGTTTTGGGTCATGTTATTGTGAATGGTGAAAGCAAAGTTAATTTTAATTCTACTAACGATCTCACACAGAATATCATGGCTGATGCAGCAGTGTAACAGCGTAGGTGGACTTGCATTCTTCCAACATTGGCCATAGCACACAATACTTGAAACCGTTCCAGATTCGCTTTCTGTAAAGAGAGCAAAGTTTCTGGTTTGGAAGGCAATCTGATGCTTTATTAACTATGCTTAGTAAAACAGAGGATTTTCTTTCTCAGGCTTGTCAAAACTATTCTTGAGGGCAGGGCTCCCTTTGCCTGTGATTTGGAGACCTTATCAAGGCACCTGAAATTGCTCCCTGTTCTGATGATGGGTTCAAGCTCTCAAAGTCAGTGTTAACACATTGCACTCTGTGTTCACGTGGATAGGAATTCTCTAAATTCATCCTACCTTTAAGGCTATAATTAGTGCACTGAACAGGCCTGTGCGTCTGCCTTTCAGAAACCTGAGGTGTGTACCTTCCCTGTATCTCCAGGGCGGAATTTGTTTGCCAGTGTCAGAGACCTCTCTGATCATCTGGCACCATTGCACAGTGTGAGAGGTGAGCTGTGTTTTGCAGAAACCCAGTACCTTAAGATTTCGTGGGTTGAAACAAGTGTCCGTCTTTCCTTCAAAGGTTGACCAGAATGGTACAGCTCAGAACACAAATGCAATTTTTTCTGAGTGGAATGCACTCATCAAGCAAACAACTGTCTTCTGTGGCATGGGTAGTCTTGGGATGCCAGGTGATAATATTATCTGCTGTTGACAAAGGCAGTGGTCACGCCACATCCAGCATGGATTTGTAAGAGATTGCAGGAAGTGAATAACTTTGTTACCTTCATGACAATAGTTCAGCAGGCATAAAGGTAGAGATAAAAATCTTTCTTGGTTTCGTACACAGCTGCTAATATAAAAATACCTATTGCTTAATGTGTTTATCTCTTGTTTGTATTTTTGAAGTGATTTCTCAAGGTTTTGCAATGGAATTTTGCCTTGGGAAATAGTGATCTTTAATTTCAGTAGCATACCTTAGAAGAAAATACTCCTCAAAGCAAAAGTATTCTTAGATGGCTTCTTGGTGACGTCTTATAGCCTCTTGCATCTAGAAGGGCTCAAAATAAATCTTGATTCTCAGTTTCAGAAAACACTATATCCATCGTATAATTCTGAGGCACACAAGTGTTGAACACCGTGTTCCGTGTTCCCCTCTTACCCTCTCCATCATGATGATCTGTCTATGTGTTTTTGCACTTGAATGTAGGGATATAAATTTGCTTTGATTTAAGATATTCTTTATTCCATATGTTACCGACCCCAAGTTAATGAGATGACAAAGATAGCACAAAGCAATGCAGGGAAATGGGAGCTGTGGCATGGGAAGGAGCAACATCTACTGTTCGAGCCAAAAACTCAAGGGGAATTGAAAGCCCTTGCTTTGCACCAGTGAGGTATTATAATCAGCTGAGTTGCAGCATCTTGCTTCTTTGAGAGGCACCATCTCCTTGGCTTCTGTAGAGTTTCTTCTGGTATGTTGAGTCTCTAATTTAGAAAGGAAAAATACCAATTGGCATGAAATTCTAGAAAGATTCCCTTTTCCTGTTCTAACTCATCCTGCATCCAAATTGCATTGCACTGAAGCTTATCTCTGTTGCCCATTCATTACCTCAAATCTTCAGGTTCTGACTAGTTACCGTAGTACTGAATTTCTCTTTTGATTATTTTGTGAAATTTTTGTTTTGTTCTTTAATCTGTGCAGTATTTACTGAAAAGATTAGAACCAGTAAAAGAATGAATTTGCCCAAATTGTTGTACTATAGCCAATAGGTGTTTGTTAGTGCACAAGTGATACTTCTTTTCATATCATCAGGAAGCAAATTGACGCAAATATTCAGTGAATTACCAAAGGTGAACTTAATTCCGCAGAGATTTTGCAAGAACTGCTTTCAATTTGCTCTGAAATCTCTGCTTTTGGAAGCATCTTCACAAACTGCCAATGCCCAGCCAGTACTGTGTAATCTGTTGTGATTCTACTGTGTAAATATTATCTGTAGGCACAGTGCTCTCTATTGGGGCACTGTCTGGTGTTGGAGCTTCCACTGTGTAGTAAGTGCGATGATCTTAATGTCAAGCAAAAGACTAAGTGAGCTTCTTCTCTTAATACGCTTAAAATACTAGGGTTTTTTCACTCCCTTGTTTAGTTTGTTGCAGTAGAAGTAAAGTACACTTTAGCTGTTAATTCCAAATGTTTTTAGTTTAAATACAAGTACATAATTTGCTGAAGAAACTTGAGTGGGTTTTGTGTAATTTTCATGTTTTCTGTTTGCTGTTACTGGATTTAACCATCTTGTAATAATGCTGCATTGTTCATATGGAAAATACTGATTATTAACTCTTCCTTTAGGTTGCCATAAAAATAATTGACAAAACACAGCTGAACCCAACTAGTCTACAAAAGGTAGGTTTAATCTTTCAACTGTATTGTAACTTGTTTCGTTTCACCACTTCCTTCCATTAACCCTGAATGCCTGTGCTGGAGAATCTGAAGCATTGCATACCTTGCGCACATCTGACTGCTGTATTTAATAACTAGTTTTGTAACAGATATTTTTACAGCACTGCAGTTGTTCAAGATGAACTTGTACAGAGCTGTAAACTGAGAAAACAATGGTGTTAGCCACTTCCTTTGCTTCCCAAGCATAGCTAACTCTGTAGAGAGGACGTTTGTGGTTTGGTGTCATGCCCCCATGTCTCCTTTGTGCTGGTCATTTTGTTAAACTTAAAAATATAAAGCTTGTGTTCTGGCCTGTGAACTGGCCTTGAAAATACTGCCTCTGGACTGAAGACCAAGCAGTATCTATGGCTTTCACATAGGTTGCAGCAGAAAAGGTGCTGTGGTTTTATGGAACAAATTGGAGCATGGCTATTCTGGTTTCTTCCCTCTAGCCTCAGATGTTTAATGTGCTGTTACAGTTGTATCGCCTTATCTATTTTAGTAAGTAGTGATAAATCCTACTCTTTCATCAAGCAAGCCAGTATGCTTTGGAGTGCCTGCAGGAAGTACATTTAAATGTCACTTTTACCTAGGACTTTTCTAACTCTGTCCTTTTAAGTGCTGCTGTCAAAGGCTTTTTATTTACTTTTGAGTACTCTGATAAAAAAAGCTTCTTGCGGTATTTCTGTTTGAACGAGAGAATACCCAGAATTTACCTGCAAACAAAATGAAATAGCATAACCAGAGTAAACTGGGGAATATACACATTTAGATTTTAAACAAATACTATAAAGATAGTGTGACTAGATGTTTTTATTAAAATTAATGGTACAAAAGTAAATTGGAAAAACACACAAGTTCTTACATTGTATAGTTTGGTTGAGAGGCAAAGAATAACCTGTAGAAGAAAGACTCCATCGTCTGAGCAGGTAGCAACTTCCCACTGACTCTGTAGACTGGGTAAAAGTACCTGTTGTTCCAGCTTTCTCAGACTTTTTTTCAGCTTAATCCCTGAGGTTATTGGTAATTTCGGAGTAAGCAGGGAGGAAGTTAAATGCAAATTAGGTAATGTGATGGATTAGATAAAGTTGATTTGTGTCACAGATCTGTGCAACTTTGAATGCCTGAAAAAAGTGTTAAATGCTTGAAGTGCTTGGAAGGGAAACAAAAACTGTGATATGAAGGGGAAGGGGTCAGGGCATGGGAAAGATGGTCAGAGAAAAGTAGAGAGGCCGTGTTTTCAGACGAAAATGTAAAAATCTTAATCCCTCAAATGATGTTATCTTGAGATCGGGCTGTAATGCTAGTTTGAACTCATATTCAGGTACAAGGCAAACCTTTTACAAGTCACAGGTGTTCAGTTGGCAAGGCCACAAGCTGGAAGTGTGCTTGTTTGCTTTGGTTCCTGGGTTTCAGCCTGCTCAGTGTCCACCCATGTCTCTGTTGTGATTTTGTTTTTATTTACAATTTATAAAATTAGATTATAAAGTGTGATATGTAAATTGGTCTTGTCTA
The DNA here is from genome assembly GCA_013397275.1 of Burhinus bistriatus. NCBI lineage: Eukaryota > Metazoa > Chordata > Aves > Charadriiformes > Burhinidae > Burhinus > Burhinus bistriatus. The sequence continues at coordinate 269,389 of VYXH01008249.1, read as the reverse complement.
CCACTAGGTTTGAGTCTGGAAGAATAGTACGAAATAGCGGGGTAGAAATTAGATCAGATTTGGGGAGTGAGATTGATAATGTGCTCTCCTCTCTGAGCTCATTTGTTACATGAGCACAGAAAAAATTTGGCAAGATAAATCAGTGTTCTCAATTCAGAAACTGAAAATCATTTTCTTAAAATTGAATACCTGCTTGTTACAGTAAGCAGAGTGAATGCACAATGCATTACTTAGCAATTTTGCCTTATCAAGGCTTTTTTTGCAAACCCTCGCCCCTTTTCCCCCAGCAGTGCCATAGCCTCAGTGCATTTGAAGCCAACTGCGCACGCGACCTGTAGGTGCAGGGGAAGCTAAGATGGAAGTGCTTCTGATCTTGCACTTCTGGAGAGAGCGATAAAATATTTGAGGTATGGTGGGGAGGGAAGGGCCGTGCCGAGAAGAGGGTGTGGTGTATGGTGTCTCAGCTGCGGTGTAGCTGCATACCCTAGTCATCCTTAGGTGGGGAAACAAATGGTGATTAAGGCTGCGGGTTCTGATTTCTTTGTATTACGTCTTCCACACCGATACTTCAGCTGCCAGAAAGAAGTTAACTTTGTTAAGGATTTGCTTTGCTTTCTGGCGCAGTAATTCTTGGTATGCCCTCGCAGTAGACTCTGGGCGGCTGCACTCCTGACAGCTCAATATTCAGCAGCGCAGCCCTTCAGAAGAGTCGGGTTTCTTGCCTGCTGCTGAGGAAGTCTGTGGTAGCCACAGACTAAGCTGCTCCTAACTGTTGTTTTAGGACCTAATTACTACTTTGCTACTCTTGCTTAGCAAAGAGGAAACTGTAAGCGGTACTTCCCTGCTTTGAAAGAAAAGGGAATTCTTAGAGCTTTTTTCCCATGCTGGTGGTGTTAGTCATAATCACTGTTCTCCACAAATGTACTTGTGTACCCGGTTCCAGTGAATATTGGTCTCGCTGGAAACAAGTGCTGATGCTACAGTAGTTCACTTCCTCCTAGACCAAAAAAAAAAAAATAGAATTGTTTGCTTTTTTCTTTTGAATTAGAAATACCATTATATGCAAGGTTTTTTTTACCAAGCCCGTGTAATAGCACTTAATCACTTCTTGTTTTCCTTTTTTAGAACTTGGCTCCTCAGCCAAATGTTTTTGTCCATTATGTGCAGATGTTTTGCCACTTGTTTGGGCCATTTTTTTTGTTAAAGCTTTTTAGAGTTCTCAAACATCAATTTTAACATGGACCATGTCCTTTCTTACCATGGGTCAATCAATATTTTAAAAACTGCAAGAAAAGGATGAGAATTTAAAATGTCCAGGCTTTTCTGTTTGTAACAGGTATTTTTTCTGTTTTCAAGTTGTGGTTTGTTTGAGGGAAGCTTGTATTGTGTAAAGGCTTCCTGCTTGAGGCTCCTAATTATATGTAGTGCATATTTCAGTGAGCAGTTATCCGGAGGAGCATAACACACAGGTAAAACTTGAGCTGGCTTGGGACAGCATCTCGTGAAAAGCCCCCCACTGTGGGGGGAAGGAGTCCAGGATGTGCTCTGCATCCGACAAGTGTACTGACTTGCTTTTTAGCAAACTTTCTGAGTATTTTTGAAATCATTTGTTAGCAAAACTCTTGCAATAGCTAATGCGGAAACACTTCTAATCTGTCTTGCGGTGTGTTCAAGGAGACTTGGCTTAAAAGACAGGTCCTCCTTTCCCCCCCACTCCCTTGTTGCTTTGGATATGTCAGCATAATCAAGTAAAATTGATTCAAGATTATTGCTCAGTATGTCTGTGCTGCCATTGCTGGTTTGTTGAGGTTTTTTTTTTACTCAGTTTGTCAGATAGGAGCATTAATTAAATGTAATTCTTTCCCCATATCTAACATGGTTTACAGTCAAATGACCAGACCACAACAAAGCTAAAAGCCGTTTGTTTGGCAGACTAAGGATGTTTGTCTTTGCCTGGAAACATTTGTAGAGCTCCTGTTGACGGAAAATAAGCTGTTCAACAAGTTGGGAGTAGTTTTTCGTCTTGGTGTTAAAAATTAAACTGATAAGCACTGTTTTCAGTTGATTGTCTGCCTTTATGGTCTCATTATGACATGTAGGTTCCTAAAACTAAGAAAATTATTTTCTGTATTAAGAACCTTCACATTACATCTTCTGATGTTACACCTTCTTCTGTGTTCCTGTGGCAGAGAACCACAGATGTGTGGGCTTTTATCATAACTGGCTGTTTGCAATGAATTTTACTGTGTGATGATAAGTACTACTTCATGTGCTGGAAGCTGATGCACATAATGTTTCTAGGGAATGAAATCTGGGGAACCTTTTTTCAGCATACTGTGTGAAAGTTGTATGACGGTCTACATTGTATTCCTCTATCAGAAATAGACTATAATGCATTGTCAAGCATTTGCAGATATCCCTGTGGAAGTTGCTGTCTGTGTCAAAATGCCACACTTAACATTTTGACTGACTGGGAGAGCACAATCTGAAATGCATTTATCTAACTAAATTTATAATAAAGAATTTGGTGGTGGTTGTATCCTATTCTCAAGTATTTTTATTTTTAATTTCCTCTGAGACAAAAATAGTCTTTTTTTAAAAAAAGCTTGTTTCTAGTCACCCACTTCAACAAATGGCTCATATGTAGAAGCTACTTTTTGACATGCTTCATTTGGGTTAGTAATGCAGAGTAGTTGTCTTATGGACCGATGTTATATTTAGAGCAGCTCAAAATGTTGTATGAGCCTGACTTTATCATATTAGATCATCAAAATGTACAGTGCAATGGAGGAAGCAGCTAGCTCCAGCCAAGTCAGCATACTTTATTTTTTTAAAAAAAAAGTAAATTAGAGTAATGAATATATTAATTTACATCATGATATTGTGAATTTTAGCCTCATTTTTAGTGTCTTATTGTATATTGCCTTTGGTTGACTGTTCCTGTTTGGTGGCACGAATTATGACTGCCTATATTCCCATACTTAATCCTATGAATGTATCTCTCTTTTTCAGGTGGGTAAGATGATGATAAGTAGGCTAACGGCTGAATAACAGCCAAGGTCTTCATCTGTGCAGCACTGGAGTTGCTCTCGGTGAGAGTCTGACCCAACAGGCTTTATCTTAGTATTGGGGGTGGAAAATATCAACAATCAATTGAGAACGATATAAGCAAACTGTCTTCAGAACTTTAAAAACTGACCAGAGGCTTTCAGTTATATAAACTGTGATTAAAAGTATTAATGGAGTATTCAGAATATACTATACACCAGTTCAACTGAACTGAATGAAAAATAAGAAAAAAATAGCTATAGGTTCAATGGCTTTTAAATTTCTGATGATCAGTCAGAGATGGTGAAGTAGTCTACTTTGTCTAATTATATATGAAGAAACTCCAGACATAACATAGTTTAGGAAAAAAAAAAAAGGCAATTTACTTACTTCTCTGGGCAAAAAAGAAAACATGCATGCGTAGTTTTTGAAACTGTTTTGCATGGCCAAAAATTTACGTGATCAATCAATCCGGATTGCATTTAAGCAGCTCGTCATCTCACAAAGTGTCAGGCATAATGTGGATAATGATAATAACATAATTAAAAGCATTTGGAAAACTGTTTGGTTTTACTCTGTGTTCAGGTAGTGTGCCATTCACAGCCGTGGCTGTAGTGTGGGGGAGAAGCTCTGTTGGGCAGCGCAGTGAGGATTGCTCCCCAAATGTTAGCATTTACAGAAAAAATCAAAAAGCAGAGAATGGGTAGTACAACTGGTCTCCAAATAGTGATTATTTTTTTTTTCCTTCCTTCCTATTTATTTGTTTATTTCTTTTAAATCCTACCCCCTGCATTTTCTTTTATTAAAAGACATAAAGGCACAAAGATTTTTGTTTGTTAGCTCTTTGGTTGTTTTCTGTTTGTTTCCTATGTTTCACCTTTTTTTTTATTTATTTTGCTTTTATTGAGTTAAGTACACCTACAGATTTTTGTCGTTAGTAGTATGTATAAGCATATTAAATGTCTTCACTTTATCTGAAATCTGACCTGAGGCAAATCTTGCAGCAGCACTTTTTGTTTCCTTACTGTTAATAACAATGCTGTTATCTCTTATTTACAGAACTTTCTTTTCTCCCATGTCTGCATTCCTGTGGGGCTGTGGACTTTCGTTCTGCTTCAGTCTCTTTACATTAGGTTCAATATGATCTGTTACGTTACTGGTATTGCTGTAGAAGCTGGTGTTAGGTTTATAGTAAAACCTCTTGATTACTCCCACTTTTTGATGCATGTTAGAAAAAAATCGAGGCTTAAGAATGTCACCTCTCTGGAGGCTTGGGCTGGCATGGGGGGAGCTGCAGAGGGAGAACAGCTACGCACTTGACTGCCATATAGCGTCTCCTGCCTAAAAAGATCATTCTTTTGGGTTTTATGAATACAGTAGTAGTTGCACTTTAAGTTCTTTTGTAATAATTTTTTTTTTATCTTGGGTCTTTTCTGGGAGAAGTGGGACTACTTTTACTTCATCTACTATTAACTAGCTTCATTAAAAGCAGTGTGTAACAACACCCGTGGCATTTTTAGTATTACACTTATGGGTTTGTGTGCATCTCTTAATTGTCTTTTGCAGAAGAGGGTTTTCAGAGGTGAAAATAATTAACAGCTGATCAGTAATGGACTTTGCTTTCATTTGTGGTTTGTTAAATGTCATCCCCATATTATTGTCCAGTTGCAGGATGACAGAGTTTACTCTATGACAGGCAAAGTTGAACTCTTTGGAAATAACTACTCAAGCAAGACCCTCTTCACATGGGTGTTGGTGTCGGGGGTGGGAACAAGGTCCTTACAATCAATATGTGGTCTCTGGATGCAACACCACTGATCTGACGTGCTGCTGCAGCTTGAAATGAGCAGTTGTACTCCCTCACCGCTCATCCTGCCAAAATAGGTGTGCTGGGGTGGGCAAGGGAACTGCAACAGAAAACTTAGAGATGGAGTGCTTTTATTTAGGGGAGTTGTCTGTTTAGTGAAATTTTCTGTTAAATTCATTCCTGGACCTTGTGCATCAGTCTGGGTTAACACCAATGCTTGCGTGAAGGGAAGCGGCATGATCCTGTTGCATAGGAAGGCAGGTGGTGAAGAAGGTGGGAGCAGGCTGATCCCTTTGAGACCATACCCCTGAAGTAATGGTGTTTCTTCTGTCTGCTGGAGATTGTTGGGTCAGGAAAATACTGTTTGTGTTCTGCCCTATTAATTTTGGCAAGTACCTTCAGCGTGTTGTACTGGCTGAGCAGGCTTGGAGGCTGGATGTCTGGCAGTGAGTCAGTGGAGCTGTGGTGACAAACCCAGGACTAGATGCTACTGTGCCTCAGTCACCTTGCAGGAACGCTTCTGAAGGGCCGAGAGGGAGCCTTGCCTCCCCATCTCTCTGTAAAACTTGCTCCTTGCTGGTGCAGTTGAATAACACATTTTTTTGTGCGATACAAGCAGCTGATTTTTTTCACCTGTGAATTCCTGTTCTAGCACAGTAATTCCCTGGCTTTAAAGAAGTACTGAAGAGTGATGAGCTCATACCAGTAACATAGTGCAGTGATCTTCAAAAGGTGCTCTGGTAGGGGTTCACAAAACTTTGGAAACAGTATTTTCTGTGTAGGGGTGAACGATTGTGTGAGATGTACTGGCCAGCAAGAAGCTGCGTGGGCTCATAATGGTCTTCTGGCCCCAAAAGTCTGTGAACCACAGAGTTAAGATCACTTCTCTCCTGAGCTGTCTGGAGTGCTTTGTGGGTGTTTTCAGGTTTTTGAGGGTTGGTTTGTTTGGGGAGGGGTGTTAAAAGCAGTAGGCACTTAACTCTTCTCTCCAATAAGTGTTTATTTCATGAACTTCATTGAAATGCTAATAGTAATGTTTGCCCTTGTGTTTAAATAAGTATATCCAAATGATCAGGCTTTAGGAAGAATGGGTGTTACCTGTTTCATTAACTTGTTTCATGTTTTATGTTTATTTCAGCTCTTTAGAGAAGTAAGAATAATGAAGATCTTAAATCATCCAAATATAGGTACCTTGATTCTCTCATATAATTTCCAACTCTGGAGAAGTGTTAGCTTTTTCACGTTAAAATTGTTGTGGTATGAGTTTAAAAGACGATTCTGCACTAGGGTGTCAATTCACTGTAAAATAGCAGTAATAAATACTTTTTCAGACCTGTGTGTTGAGAAAAAACCAAAACACAACATTTTGGTCCCTTTGCATAAATCGTTATTTGCATAGCTAGCTGATAATTTTTTCCCATGTCACAGAAGCAAAGTATTGTTTCTTGAGAAAATGTTGTTCTGTATGAGTTGACCAAATGTGTTCCAGTATTTTCCATTTAGGAACATTAGACAGAAAAAGCTTCTTTAGAGTAATAGTCTGATATTGTCAAGCAGCAAGCAAATAGGGTTTGGGGTTTTTTTTCTGACAGAATTCTCTGTGAGGTTAACATAATACTTTTGCAACTAGTTAACTGGTTAATAAATGGCTTTCTTTTCTAGTGAAGCTATTTGAAGTCATTGAAACTGAAAAAACTCTCTATTTAATAATGGAATATGCAAGTGGGGGTAAGTACCTCTCTGCTGTGATGACACATGTAAACAAATTGCCATGTGGGAGAAAGCACTTGTTTTCTTTAAAGTTTTGCTTTCTTTTTCAAGAGATATTAATGTCAACAGTAGTGTAAAATCTTAGGCAAAATCTTTAGTATTCTCTGGCACTTGTTTGAGCAACATGATTAATTAAAACTTTTAAAACAGCCTCTGAACTTAGTGCAACTTAGTAACATTTGCTTTGTTTTCACAACTCAAATTTAATGGGAATCTTTATTTGGCCATTGATTGTTCCTGTCCTTGACAAATGCCAACCTTTTCAATTTATTGTATTCGGCTGCCTACCTCTGGCATCCTATTTTGTACAAGATATTTGGTAGAAACATGTTGAGGTGAAACACTTTCTATAACTGTTGCTTTCAAAAGCACGAGTACTACAACTTGCATTTTTTTAGATGTTGATGACATTTGACGTATCTTTATCACAGACCTTCTACTGTCAAGAGTTGTTAGGCTTAGCCTTATGCCATTTTAGGAGGAACTTAAACATTTATTCCTGATTGCAGAGGGAGGGGAAAGAGTGTGCATCATGCAATGTCAAATATTTTCACCAGAGACAGAATTAAGGTTTTGGGGTTTAAGTTACTCCTTGCTGGCTAAAACCTAATAGCAGTCAGTTTGTCAATGTGACCCTTTAGCATCAGCAGCTGAGAATCTCAAAGAGTTGAGGCTTTTCTTTAGTTTTGGGAGGGAGCTACAAAGAATTCTTTTCAGAGAAAATCAGCATTGAATTCTGACTCTGACATTACATTATGTGAAATTTAACGAATTAGTATAAAACAGGTAATGATTCTCTACCTGCCTATGTTTTCTTCTAGCAACTCCTAAATGCTCAGCCAAGATTTGTCTAAACAGAAACAAAGTTGGTAAAATATCACTAAAATATTGGCTAGTGCAGGTGTTTGTGGAGGCATCTCTGTGCTGTTTGATGGTACTAGACTTAAAAGTGAAGTCCTATTGCCATCTAGTGATTACCTTCTAGGAGGTAGAAGGGCCAGCAGTTCTCTAAGGCAGTGAGGATCTTTCTTGGGGAAACGGAGAGACACATACTGTACCAGTCTAAAAGGCAGTGAGCAGTACCCTTTGCATGTGCCCTGTTGTGCAAGACAGGAATGGCAGGTAATCTCAGTGGCAGGCATCAGTTTCCCATATTTCCTCTTTGTCAAGATACTGGTCACAAATGATGCGTATGAACTTTGTGGCTGCAGGCTGAAAGAAACTATTGCGACAACTGCAACACTTTGCATAAATTGGGGATAATTCTTTCTCTGGTGTCATTTTCCCTGAATTGGAGAAGTGTTCAGGTTTGTTCCTTTAAGGTTTTTGAAGAAACAGCTGTGAAATACAGCTGAGAGAGTTACCAGAGTTGAGTATTAAGTAATGTGCTACAGAGAAGTAAAGCTGTTTTGTAGAAAATCCTAACATTCCCTCAGATTCCTCAATTGCTGCTTTTCCTATTGTATGACCCTGGGTTTTTTAATCAAATTTGGTGGAGTTGCTTCTTTTCAAAAATAAATGTGAAGTTACTCAGCTCTTCCTTTGTGAGGTGGCTATCTACAAAACGTTTTCTTGCTCAGTAGAGGATATTTAGAAGTTTGATCCACTTCTAAAGTTTTTATTAATTTTGCATATTAGCGAAGAATTTTTAAAACTGTGTATTAGCCTGTGTTTGTAGGAGTTCTTATGCACATGACTATTGGTTTTTAGTAGAGAAAATCTCCCATGCTGTCACAAACATGTCAATGTTTCATGGGCCAGTTGACTGTACCTAAAGCTCAAACGTTATAGTCTGTATTGATGTGCTATAAAATGACTGGATTGACTAAAGGGGGAAAAAAACCCCAAAATACAACAGATCTTTAGTACTGCTTTAGTAATCTCCTTTAGTTGTCCACAGCCATACAACACTGGGCTTGTTCAGGAGTGATCCTTCTCAATGTATCTTACAGATCCGATGGTTGTGTGATGGATTATGTCAGTGTGTCCTGCTGTGCTCATTATTGTGACCTTCCTTGTGCCTCTTCCAAGCCTAGGTTGAAGCTAAGATTTCTAATTTTGGTTAGAACACTTTCATACACAGGCACAAAGAAAAATTCTAGTGCTGGTAGGACAATATTTACAAATATCATCAGGTCTTCTTATATATGAAGCTTTTTTTGTGGGGCAAAAGAAACCCTTGTGAGAAAGCTTAAAGTACAGGGGTACGTCATCTTTATTTACAAAACAGAAGTATGCTGCTCAGTTTCTATCATAAATAATTGGAAGGAAATGGGGTTTTTGTCTATATCCAGTCATTCATTAAGTCTTACTATTTTCTTGTATAAGAGATGACTGTGTAGTAAATGGCATAGCAGTTGTGCGTTGTTCTCTTGAGCTAACCTGTAATCATAAACTTGAAGTACAATCATTCCAGTGAAGCTGCTGTGGGCAACTGCTGGAGAGGAATCTCTAGATTCTGAAATTGGCATTAACGTATCTCATTATTGAATTATAGGGGAAGTGTTTGACTATCTGGTTGCACATGGAAGAATGAAGGAAAAGGAGGCTAGAGCTAAATTTAGACAGGTACGTATAACATTCTTATATATCAGCTCCCACCCTGCACACCCCCACCCCCAGTTTTTTAGTGCTAAAATGAGTAAAATGGCTGTCCTTTGCATTTGACTTCTAGCAGTGTTAAGTGTGTTGTGGACTTGTAGCCCTGAGTGAGAAGAAACTTGGGTTACTATACAATTTTGAAGGGGTTAGTCGTCCATTCAGTGGTGCTGGTTTCCTTAGTGCTGTGTACCAGGGTGTCCAGGAGTGCCAGAACACAGTGACTGCTTGATTTGGAAGTGTATTCCGCTCAAAAATTTGTTTCCTCTGGATGATTTCGTATATCCTTAGTTCAGCTAGTCTGTAAACTTTTGGAAGTTATTCAAATGTAACAGGCTACAAACAGGCCAGTTTCAAAATGCAGGCAGTGCATGTAGCAGGCATGTGTTCACATCCACCTGCTTACGTGAAAAGATGCAGTTTAACAGTTGTTCTAAAAAGTCACAGAAAAGTAATTTCTAGGCTTGTTAGTTTAGCTTTATTTATGATGTATAAATTAGCCCTGCAAAGCTGTTGGCATCTCATTCTACAGTATTGAACATAACCAGATATTTTTGCATAACTAATTAAAATACAAATCTCTGCTCTTGTAGCATCTAGAGTTTCATTTGCAGATCTGGCTGGTCTGCTATGCTTTGTTTTCTGCTCTTGTGCGAAAATTAGTAAATGCATATGTTATTTCCGTCCCTTTGGTCACTTGGATAACCTAGATAATGTTGTGAAAAGTAATAAGTATCAAAATTATACTCCTGCTTAACGACACTTTAAAACAACGAATGGGACGAGTGTTTTATTGAACGATATGTAGGGGTTTTAAACTGCTGAATAGTGGCAATGACGTGACAGTTTCACTGTTGGAAGCGGAGGCTCCAGTAGCTTCATTTAAGTGTAGCCATGCAAAAGTAGAAGAAATCTGATATAATGTATGAGACTTCCAGGAAATTAACTAATGACTTTCACAAAACGCCTTGTAAAGAAACCCTTTACACTTCTCTACTGTGGGTAGCGCGACTGAAAGGAACGATTTGGGAAATAGGAAACTGTGCCCCAACTGTTTGGTTCCCTCTGTCTCCAAAGGCAAGAATTGTGAAAGCAGTATAAACAGTAAACTCAAACATAGCAATGAAAGTAAAGAAAAATAGAAACATATTTAACCCAACATAAGGAGGCAACAAAAGCATTTCTCTGAAATGCTTGTTCCTTTGTTTTCTCTCATCTTTTTAAATCTTGTATTTACCTTCTTTAATCTTTTGGAAAAAACAAACAAACAAACAAAACAACACAAAAAAGGCAGCTGCAGACTTCGTATCCCCAGAAGTGATTTGTGATTACTGGAGTTATACAGCTTGATAGTAAGGAAAGTTTTTTCTTCCTCTTTAACAAAATCTTACATGTCTTTTTAAAGCTGCTTCCCTCCCTTTTGTGTTCCGACAGGTAGAGAACTTTCCTTTGTGATTGAGGGTTTCTAGTATGTGTTTCTGTGCTGTGTTGGGGTAGGTGTGATGGGTTGTGGAGCAGTCGTTCCCACTTAACCATCTCTTCTAAATCCCAGACTGTTGCCTTGCTCTTTGTAATGTCACTTGAAGAGCTTCAGAGTAACTTGAGAGGATTTGTTGTTTTCTCTCAGATGTGAATGCTGAAAACCTCTACTGGTATGGTTCTCTGCTCTTTGTTCTCAGTTTCTTTTATCAGGAGTTGTGTGGAAAAAGATCTTGCAGTAATTCTATTGAAATTGCACATTTGTTCAACAATTACCTATTTTTTTCCTAACAATTCAACTCCCCATTAAGTGAAAACTTGTGGAAACAGGTCAAACATGTTCTACAGGTACACTTAGAGCTTAATTTTATGGGATAATGTGAGTAGTACAGGATATGTGTAACTTCATTTTTCAAAAACAAATGTGAAGGGAAAGAATTTAAGGTAGTTACCTGCTGAGCCGGGTATTTGACCCATCAAGAGTTGATTTTATGTACTTCAGATTCTCAGCTTGATTTTTTTTTTTTTTATTTCAATAGAATAAATGCTGTTTGTAAAGATAGATATATAGATGGCCTCACTTGAATCCACTGAAATAAATATACAGAAGTATGTTTTCTTCTTGTAAGTCTTGTCTCCTGGCACAGGCAGCTGTGCTTTGTCTTCCCTCAACTGCTGACTTCCCAGCTACCGAGCTCAACAATTTTAGAGGACCTTGATCTCAAAGACAGGAGGTTCTTGAGAGCTTCAAAAGCATGAGCACCTGGAAAAAAAAGAGAGAACCCTAGTAATAACCCGAGGAGAGAAACTATAGCATGAGCATATTGCACTTTGCTAGAGAGAAGAGCACACGTGCAGGACAGAAGTCAGGAAACTTTGATCAGAGTTTGGCATTTATTAGACACTAGGACTGTGGGACAGTGTCAAAGGACACTAGACCTTGCTGGGTTTACAGGTCATAAAACTATTCATTTCACCTTACTGTAGTCCTGAAATAGCTTTGTATAGCTTTTAGCCATTGTTGGAGGGAGAATGCTCCCTGTAGACCTTTTATCTGATTCAGTACAGGTGTTCTTATGTTCGATAGGGACTTAAAACATAATGGGGATTTCTTTTTTTTTTTTTCTCTAAATCACTAACTGGTTTAACAGACGATGACTCTTGAAACTGAGGAAACAGTTGTGCCATGGTTTTGAGCTTAGGTCTTACAACATGTTGTGTTATATCTCGTATTGAGATCATTTTTCTTCTTTCAGTAGGTGTGATTTCTGCATCAAACACTTGTGTTTTGTCTGAGGAGGCACTTCCTCTCTAGCAGGCAAAGAGCAGAATTTGGTAATTCTCCCCTCTTTGCTTGTTAAAAAAAAGTTTTTGTCTGTTTTGTTATACGTACTTAAGGTTTTTATCAGGAAAAAAGAATGCAGAAGACAGTGATCACGTTATTCCATTCGCCCTTGACAGGGAACACAGGAGAGGATACAAACACTAAAAATACAGCCATGCTCTGCATTTCTCCATTTCAAGCTCCTTTTGTGCAGCCATATGTGAGAAATTCAAATCCAGAACGTTTTGCATTCTTAACATCACCTTCTTTTTCTTTCCCTATTACAGACTTCCAAGCAGTTCTGGTTAGATCTTGCAATCCTTTTTCCATAGAAAAATACACCTATCTGGATAAGAATTAATGCAAAAATGGGAAGCCAAGACTCAGGGCAGATGGTCTCCTAAAATCCATGTGTATTACTTCCTTCTCTTCCTTCACTGCAGTCGATTAGATCTGGCCTCCTTCAGTCTTCCCACTGTTTCCCTGCAGAACCTATTTAGAATTTTTAATGCTGGTAGATGTTAGGACAGATCTTGGAAAATAAAAAAAAAAAAAACAAAAAAAAACCACAAAATACATCTTACTCCTATGTTCCAGTTAAGAAACTAAATACTCGTGGCAGTGTGGAAGGGACCTTGAGAGATCATTTATCTATCCTTTTGTCATTTAATCCTTGTGAAGAATGGTTTGTCTGCCTAGAGATAACTTGTTCTAACTTGTTCTTTAAAACCTATGATTATACAGATTTTTTGAAATCCCTCCCAAGAAATGTATTTCAATGCTCCAATTGTTACCTCTAGCAAAAAGGTCTGGTGTTTCTTCCCCTCTTCTTCCCACCTGCCAAGCGTCAGCAGATTTCTCACACTCAAGTAGGTTGGGGGTGAGGGGCTGTCAATGGAAGCAGCAATGCAGGGTGGAAGACAAGGGACTCAATCCAGTGCAGCCATGCTTTGTGCTATTTTTCATTCAGTTTTGACTGCTGTTCTTCAATTATTAATGTCATACACATTGCATTATTTCCCTTCCGTTTAGATTGGACTCACTTCTGCAGTCTCTGTGCTGTCCTGTTGCAGTGCAGGGTAGTTCAAAAGCGTCTCGAAAGGAAACTACTGATTGATCATCTGCTAGACCTTCCGCTCTTACATAGTCGCAGTAAAAGCAGTTTAGGAGTGAATGGTATAGTGCTGCGTCTCTGCAGTCCTGACTAAAGTGTGAGGTGTTTGTCATGCTGTCAGCCCCTTCAGCCTGAGCTTGTCACTGGCGCTAAAGTAATGGTAGCAGAGAGGAAAGGAAGGAAAACCAAAAGGATGGTAAAAGTGATGGCGTGGGAGAACTTTGGCAGTTTCAGGAACTGTAAAAAGCCGAACTGGGAGTCTGAAAGAGGGAGCCAATGTATAAAGGAACAAGCAAAACCAGAATGAAAGTGTAGGGAATGGAAATATTTCAACTTTCCTTAGACTGCTTGATTTCTAAGGTGCCGTTTTGCATGTGCATGATTCAGTAATACAGGGTACAAAGATGATGACATTGGTGCTTAAGTTTCGAGTGCAAAATTGACTGGTAGGGTCAGTTCTTCGACCTACCAAAAACCTTACTTTCAGCTACTCTAAATACTGGATGAGAGAACCATTGCTTCTTACCAGTACAGGAGGATCCTTACACTAAGCTGGGTGGTCTGATCACGATTTATTTTTTGTAACAGTAATGATACCTCTTCTTTCTGTGTTGGAATCTTCTTAATCTTCAACAAAGAATGGAAATACGTTTATTTAAGTGTAGTTATTACAGTATATGATTTCTGTGTGCACTTCCACTTATTTTTAAGAAGTCATAACATCTGCCTCAATTCTGACCACATATGCATGACAATAAAACGTATTTGATCACATTTGTGGTCATGTAGCAATAAGACTTTATCCAGCTTTTCCATACACATAGAGTTCTGCAGCAATGCTTATGAGTCTAAAGCAATGTGCTAGGACACTGTACTGTGTAAATAGCTTATATAGTTTCTATATAAAGCAGAAAAAACTTAATGATATGTGGAAATTATGATGGAAGAAATTATTCCGTTACACTTGAGAGACACAAAGAGTTTTTTCCATTGTGCTTGCTACTCTTTTACAGTATACAAAATACAATAAACCACATGCACTTAGACAGCAGACCTCTGTCAGATGCATAATCACTTCTCACTGCATAAGTTTTGACAAACAAGCTGTTTCCTAGTAGTTTCTCCAGTAGCTAAGCCCATTTCTTACCCTTTTCTTTTCATGCTGGGGTATGAAAAATCACCTTTGGAGAGGGACTGGAAAACTTCAGTCTAGAGGGAAAGCTTTTATAGCTGTATACAGTATTGGAATGGAAATACTTCAGTAACCTTTCTGAAAGTCATTGCTTCTACTGATCTATAATTAGCCACACAGGAAAAACAAAATCCTCTTTCAAGTGTAGTAGAAACCAAATAGATCAAATAACAAACACCTAAGTTATTTAGCAGCTTTCCCCCAAATACACTGGTCACTGTAGTAATTGGTTATGTAGCTCTGGGTGGATAAGTACATGTCAACTTTAGTAGTAAATGTTGAGCTTTTTTGATTAAAACTCCCATTTCTTTGAGATGTCACTTATATAATTGGGCTTGTTTTCTATCCAGATAGTATCTGCAGTGCAGTATTGCCATCAAAAGCATATTGTTCATAGAGATCTCAAGGTGAGTAGGGAAAAGTGCATGGAGTGTGTGTTTGTGAGCTTCTGTACCTGTGTATTCTTTATTGTGCTGATAAAATGTATATTAAACTTTCTGATTCATTTTTTGCATGTGTTAGAGCAAGTTTTGAGGAATGTTTACGGTATAGAACCATTTCAAATAAAAGGACAAGGATTTGTAAGACTTAAATACAGAAATTTAGTGGCTGCTGAAAGATAACCTCTCACCCTGTGGTCAGATTCAAATCTGATGTGAGTCAGTGTTAGCTGAGAGATCTTTAAAAAAAAAAAAAAAAAAAAAAAAAAGTTACATAGATGTGACCCTCCTGCNGGGGTGGGTTTTTGCTGAAATAATTTTAAAAAAAAAAAAAAAAAAAAAGATAGTTTCATAGAGGTCTCCAACAGAATGAGTTTCCAGTTGTGATGATGAAACTGAGGTATGGCTTCTTTGTAGCTTGGCATGAAATGGTATATCTCTTCTTTAAACTGTGCCGTTTATATTAATGGTGTTGCCACATAACTTGTTCAACATATAACTTTGTAACTTAAAAAAAAAAAAACCACAAACCAACAAAAAACCCCACACTTGAAAAAAGTTTGATGGTTTTGTATATTATTAACTCTTTGTAAGAATGCCACGTGAAGTATGGCTAGTGAGACTATATCTTGTTTTCATCTTAATAGATCAAAAATATAAGTTACAATAGAATCGTAGAATAGTTTGGGTTGGAAGGGACCTTTAAAGGTCATCTAGCCCATCCCCCATGCTCAGGATGCATTCCTGTGGAGAAAACAGATAGATGGTAATAACACGGTTTTCAGGTAGTGTAACAGCTCCCGCAGTCTGAAGCCACTGTACAGAGATTTTTAAAATAGGAGATATGTGAATGATAGACTAAAGCATACCTAAAACCCTTGCAAGGAAGGGAATGTTAACAGATATTTCATCTTTTTGCCTTTTAAGAATGAGTAAAAACAAAAAATAGCATTTTAAATCAAGTATTTTAAGTTCATCTTACCAACCATTCTTTCTCTTCCAGGCTGAAAATCTATTGCTAGATGCAGATATGAACATTAAAATAGCTGACTTTGGTTTTAGCAATGAGTTTACAGTCGGAAATAAACTGGACACCTTTTGTGGCAGCCCACCATATGCTGCTCCAGAGCTCTTTCAAGGGAAAAAATATGATGGACCTGAAGTAGATGTTTGGAGTTTAGGTGTTATTCTTTATACCCTTGTGAGTGGATCTCTTCCTTTCGATGGACAGAACTTAAAGGTGTGTTTTTGTAGAACATGTTGGACATGTTTACATAATGTTTTAAGTGATTTGGTGCTTACAACTTACTGTCTTGTTCTTCTTCTGTTACCAAGGAACTTAGAGAAAGAGTGCTAAGGGGAAAATACAGGATTCCTTTCTACATGTCCACAGACTGTGAAAACCTCCTCAAACGTTTTCTGGTGCTAAACCCAACAAAAAGAGGCACTCTAGAGGTAATGGCACAAATAAGGTGCATCAGAAAGCTAGACGTTCTATTTTGCAAACTGTATTTTTGAGCTGTAACTTCTTATTGTCATTCCTAAATAGTTTTTCGAGTGGGTTCAGGAGCAGGGGATTGTTGAGTAAAGCATATGACTTTTTCTTTTTTTTAAGATTTTGTTTGCTGGGGTTACAAGACACTTGACTCCACAGTTACTTTCAAAGTGAATGTGAGACTACACTGCATATGTGATATAACTTTTCCTGACTGTTACGTTGTGGATTCCTGCATTAATGGGTGGTCCACCAGGACTCTTTCCACATTTTCAAATGTGAACTGGAAGTATTGACTGCTAGGTTATGGTGTGGTTCCATTTTGTACCATCATGGAGCAGAAAGGCCAAAACAATACCAGCTTCCACGACTTCCATAGTCGAGCCTGGACCTGCTAGACTTGTCAGAGTTGTCACGCTGCTCCTGCTCTGTGTTACGGGCTTTTAGCTTTCAGCTGTGTGCTAGAAGACAGCTGATTGGGAAGCAGTTTGGCTTGATGTGCATAGTTGATTCCTCCTCACTGGAGCTAAACAAAACTGACTAGGTGCTGGGGCCTGTTCTGGAAAAGAAAAATGAGAAAAGGCCTTCGTGCTTGGGAGATGGGGGCTGAGGGTGGGGGTGTGATCTTTCAACAACTCATTTTCTTTGCTGCTAAGTGTATTGTACTAACAAACCCCTTTCTTTTATAGCAAATTATGAAGGACAGGTGGATCAATGCAGGGCATGAGGAGGATGAACTTAAACCTTTTGTTGAACCAGAACTAGACATCTCGGACCAGAAAAGAATAGGTAATTGAGTATTTTTCAGAATATGATACTGTTTGCATGATGTGCGGGGTTTTTTTTTTTCCCTCTACCACTCTGTATTTGTTTGCCATTTGGAAAAAGTAACTAATCTTCTAATATTGATATTTCATCAGGCTTATGTGCTGACACTTAATTGTTTTGTTTAATTCTTTAACTGTTCCATTCTTTCTCTTGAACTTAAACACTCAGTGAACCTAAATATCAGAGCTTTTCTGTTACTTAGAGAGTGTGTGTTTGTTTTTAGATATTATGGTAGGAATGGGATATTCTCAAGAGGAAATTCAAGAATCCCTTAGTAAAATGAAGTATGATGAAATCACAGCTACATACTTACTGCTAGGAAGGAAATCATCAGAGGTAAGTACCATTCTTACAAATGCAAAGAAACAAAGCAGTCCGAAAGTGGCCTTAGCAAAGTTAGAAGCAAAAATTAAGTCAGTAACTAGAGGCATTGCGTTCCTGCACAGAAGTCCATTACACTTAAAATCACATTATTCTAATCATCAGTGTCAACTGTCCAAATGATCCTGCGCTTTTTCTCACCCTGATCTGAATCAGTAAACTCTTGTCTTTAGGCTCCCCAAAACTACCTTGCTTGCTCAACAGTTACTCCTCTGAAGGACTTTGTATGCCAGTTACTATCCTGTCTAGTCTAGGAGCTCAAGTGTGAATGTGCCAGCTGTAAATATTTTAAGAGAACCAAGGAGCAGGACCAATCAACCTAAAAGAAGTTCTTGCCTTGCAGATGTACGTTTCCATATGATGCTGAGAGGGCTCAGCATCAGTAAGCTGCTCTTGGTTCCTCCGCTGGAGGAGTTGGTGTGGTGACTTCTACTAAATGTATCCTCTCTTCCTGTTAATATCTTAGAGAACTCTGAAGAGAGAGTAATGAAAGTAGAGGTGGATTTTCTTTATCTGATTGTCCTTTGAGGTGCTGCAGATTCTGCTGAGTTTTGCCTAAGACAGTTGCACAAGAATCTAAGAGAAGTTGGAGCCTCTAAGCAGCTTCATTACTGTCACAAAATTTCCTATTACCAGAGCCACCTTCCTTCTTGCCTCCCTGTTACTGCTTCCATAATGTGGTGGATGTTTGTGTTGTCTGAACTCCCTGTTTTAATATTCTCATTTGTATTGTAGTTGGATGCAAGTGATTCAAGCTCCAGCAGCAATCTTTCACTTGCCAAAGTTAGGCCAAGTAGTGATCTTAATAATAGCACTGGACAATCTCCTCATCACAAAGTTCAGAGAAGCATATCTTCTAGCCAGAAACAGCGGCGGTACAGTGATCACGGTGAGCAATTCTCATTTTCAGTGTTGCAGAATATAGTGACTTCCAGTTCCGTTTGGTTTCTGAATTTGTCTCCATCCCCCAAAGGTAAGGAGGATGACCACAGTGTAGCTCACAGCGTGGTGGCTAAATAATTTACTGAACAACTAATACTTTTTTAAAAATTGGTTTTGTTATAAAGCGTTCAAAAACAGCTTCTAGAGGAAGGCTGAATACACCAACTCAATTCTCTGATTCTGCCTTGTGTTGTCCCTTGCATTCCTGACTGCGCTGGGAAAGTCTTGTTACACAAATTGAAGAGAATGTTCCAACCCCCTTTTTCATGAAAAGCACAGCGCTCCACCCCCATGCTCTTGTATGTCTGTTCAGCTTTTGTTTTCTTTTGACACTAGTAGGTCAGCTTGTGTCTAAAACTTGAAGAAGTGTCAGTTTGCCAATATTTCTTGTTTCCTGTTTCCTGAGGGTAGTGTCACTTGATTATCCTGCAGGAATTAAATTTCTAAAGATCAGTGACTGAGACAAACTTAGACGCTCTTCTGCTTAATGAGTGTGCAGGATAGTAGCTTAGAGTTTTCTCAGTATCTTAAACATCTTCCTGCCTAGACACTACCTCATAAAAGGAGTCTCTGTTTAGGTCAAGTGCATTCCCTTGGGCAGTCTCCTGGGATGATGATTATTGTGTTTTGTGATGCTTTTTTAGTATCTTTATATATATATATATATATATATGCGCAT
>VYXH01008249.1:195752-250274 GCA_013397275.1 Burhinus bistriatus | reverse complement strand
ATATATATATATATGCGCATTTTTATGTCTGTGTATATACATACACTTTTCAATCTAATTCTTATTAGAACAATAATTGCAAAGTTGATGTATCTTGATGTATCCTTTTCTGAGGAGATGTAGTTGAGACAGCAGAAAACACAATCCTGACATCTCCCCGGGCTTTTCCCAGCCTTCAGGAACCTATTAAAGCAAGAGGGAGCTTGGGACTTTTGAAGGGGCTGCCTCATTCTCAGGTGTTCCGGCACACCCAAGGAGGCTGGTGGCAAACCACCACTGCTTCTGGGCTGTTCCAGGAGCGCTGTCCGCCGGCTGTTAGTGCCGCTGGTGGTCCAGGGTTCTGTCACCAGGTAGCTGTCTCAGGAGCCCAATTGTATCAGAAATTGGCTTGAACAGCGTGTACCAGCTTTGTGCTAATGAAAGAACCTCTGATTTGAATGAGAGTCAGTTACTTGTTAAGTGTCTTTAAGATGACTCCAAAGGTTTTTTCATACCAAGCCAAACCAGTGCCAGTACTCAAACACCAGAAGACTCCATTAAATTTGTAATTCTTTCATGGAAATCAAGTAATATCTTTGCCTAATTAATTCAAATAACCGTCTTTTATTATGGCCCTTCTGTCCTTAGCAAGGTAAACAGAAGTGAGTTGCCTATCTTTGAATTATAATATAAGGGGAAGCCTTACTAGAGTTGACTTGAATATCAAATCTGTCAGATTTTATTACAAAATGGGGGGGCCTTGCTTCAGGGTGTCGTGTCTGTGTGTTGTCGTTGCCTCCGTCCTGTCCCCCGCACCCTTAAAGAGGGCGGGGGGGGGAAAATGTTTGGAAAGTGTTTTGTTTTTCACAATATTTTACTGTCTTCCCAAACGTGCATATTTCAATAATTTAAATAACTACCTTTTTGCCAATCTGCTTCCCAGTGTTAATTATTTTGATTCTCATCTGTGAACGCATTTCCATTGTAGTGAAAAATAGCCATTGAACTTCTGAGAAGAAAAATCCTTTTCCTGTTTCTTTTGTTTGTTTTTCAAGCTGGACCGTCCATCCCCTCAGTAGTGGCATATCCCAAAAGAAGCCAGACTAGTACTACAGACAGTGACCTCAAAGAGGAAGGAATTCAGTCAAGAAAATCTAGCAGTAGTGCTGTTGCAGGAAGAGGAATTGCACCAGCTAGTCCAATGCTTGGAAATGCCAGCAATCCCAATAAGGCTGATATTCCTGAACGTAAGAAAAGTTCGGCTGTTCCTAGTGTAAGTAAAAACGCTTATTTATCAAAACCATGAAATGTTTTTGAGGGGCGAAAAAGTGTTAAACTTGTGATTTATCAGTGGTGCTGATTTTTACTTTTCGTTCATCAAGACTAAATGTAGGTATCTCATACTGTTGCTTTTTTTCCCCTGCATCAGTCAGCTACTCAAGTTACCTCTTAATATTCCTGAAGTAGTTAGTAGGTATTAATAATTAACACTAGTAGCTGTTGGTGAACAGACATAATTTGGGTATTAAAAAATCATTTAAGAAAAAAGATAAAAGAAACTAAACCCAAAGGCTGTCCCGTGAAGTTTCCTATGAGTTATTTCTGATAGCAGCAGCTACTCATCTGTGGCATCTGTACAGAAGAATGAAGTCTCTATTTTTATTATCCTGTTTTATAGTTTCATGTGTATAAGGAGCCACCTAATCTTTGTTCTCAAACAGGCTATTCCAAGTCATAGTTATGTGTATTAAGATTATCAAAGAAATACATCTCTAAAAACTGTTCAAAGGTGTATTTCAACCTGTATTTAAAAGCAGTGTGCCTGGCTTTTGTCCTCGTGGGCTTCCCCTGCCTGCCCCTAAACCTCAACGACAAGAAAAAAAAAACACACAAAGGTGCATAACTAATGAATTTACAGGGTCAAGCAGTAGGCAGCATGCCAAAAGAAAGAAAATCCTCTGTTTTGGTTTGGCTTTAACTTGTATGCTCTGTAGTACCTCCCTCTGAGGCAAAGTTGGAAATCTGTTTTCACATAACTCCTCTTGAGTCTTGTAACGTTTAATTTCTAAAATTTTGAGATTTTGTACTGAAAAACTTCCTTCTTTTCAGAAGAAGTAACTTCCCAGTTCTTTATTCAACTTGCAGTGGAGTGATTTTTATTTTATTATTTTTTTAAACTTATCCCACAAAGCTCATATTTGGTCATATACTCAGCACCATAACTTAGAACAAATGAGAACAAAACCTCCTGAGCTCACAGCTTTTTGACAATCTGCAGCAAAAGAATTGAAATAAGATTTGTTTTACTTTTTTGGCTCTATATTGTCAGTTGGCTCAGTGGCTGATAGTGACTTGACTGGAGGATTTCAGCCAAAAAGATTCCTTGGAAAGACACGTCTTCTACTGTAGCAGCTGTTATTCATAAATGTGAACAAGAGTTCGTGATTTTGGGGGACCTTCTTCTGATATTTGTGGTACCCTGCCCTTTCTTTTGTTTTTGATCAGTCCAGAAACCACTCAGATTTTGTTTTTTCTTGCATGACAGTTCTTAGCTACTGAGTCTCCAACTGGTAGGAAAATCAAATTGGTTTTGTCCTACGTTGGACTTCACTAAGTATCGTGTAGTGCCTTATTAAAGAGCTTTGCATCACAGTTGCAACATATTTTACATTTAGTGTCTTTAGTATTTTGATCTGCAATTCTACACTATTCCCAAATCCCAAGGATTTATTTCAGTAGTCTTATTTCAAATTTCTTACTACTGTAGCTGAAATAAAATTTGAGCTCATAACCATAGGATACCTCTCTCTTCTGATTCAGTGTGCAACTGATCTTTTACTAGCAGAGGTACAAGGTGGAGAACATGGAATCAGACTTGTGATGTCACTCAATTAGTGATTAACTAGTTAGTTTAAAATTGTTTCTGTTCATAGCTCTTCATGTCAGACTGTGCAAACTCTTATTTATCCCTACCCCCCCGCTAGAGATTAGTCTTTTGCTTTCTGGCGGTTGGGGGTGGAGGGAAGCACTGACTTTTTACACAATTCCTGGAACTGATTAGGGAGTTTTATTTCTTATAGTATTGGCATGCATCTAGAAGGAAAAAAAATGGTATTGGAGTTACCATATTTGTCCTGAAGTTGAAGAAAGTAAAAAGTTTGAGGTGGAGAGAGTTTGTGTTCTCACTGAGCACTTCAGTCCTAAAATCAGGAATACGATGAGAAAATCACTGAAGCCACAGAAAAATACTGTTTAAAAGCAATTATTACTTTTGACAGATACAGCAAAAGTGGTAGAACTGGTCCTCACTGGAGACCCTTAGCCAGTTGTGTGCTGCTCTTATTGAATAACAAAGCTTACAAGCATACACTTAAGGATAAGAGTTGTGCTTGTAGAGCAGATAGCTAAGTCTGGGGCTGGAGTAAGGGGCTCCAAGCTGTACTTGTAAAGTTGACAGAGTGTTTAAACTCTTGCGAACTAAATAGTTCTGCAAGCTGAACAAGTGCACATCAAAAAGCTCCAGGTTCATTGGGTAAATACCAAATTAATAATGAAAACCTGCTACAGGGGTTGCAAAGTTAGCAGGAACTAACAACTCCTTGTTTTAATAACTCCTTGTTTATTACTCACAGCTTTGGATTTTTCCTCAGTGCTTGTAATAAGGCTGCCCCAGAGCCCTTAATATAGCTTTAAGAACACTGGAAGAGGAGAGTAGGCAGTATGTTTGTAAAATCATTTAGGACCAAAAAGCATACTAGTGCTCTTAAGTAAACAGATTGGTTCGTTATTTTACGTCAGAAGCTGATTCTTTGCAAGTTTTTCATCAGTCCTCACCTTGGTGTCTCTTAAGGTGAAAATAGCCTGCCTGAGCAGCGGGCACAAGACTCTATAGGACAAGAGGAAGACTCTGTATCACAAATTCATCCTTTGTGCTGTGACTGGATCTTGTGCATATGCTCAGAAGTCTCAACATGTGCTTTTGCAGTGTCAACACCTCTTGCAAAAAAGGCAGATGATGCCACAAGGATGAACTTACGCACTGACCCTAACCCTAGGGGTTGTCATTCCGTCGGGAAGCGTGGTTGACTCCAGTTTCAGGCTTCCTATGTTGTGCACCTGTGCAACTTAGTCATGTCCAGAGATTAATAGTCTGTAGATTGGCTGAAAGAAAAAAAAAAAAAAAGTTGTAGCTGAAGAGCTTCCTTGATGAAACATGGAAGGTCGTACGCTAAAATTGTAAAGGTCCAAATACCAAGATCGTTTTCTTGCTAAAACTGAAATTTGAAAGCTTGAAATGCTTACATCTCCACTTGTGACCTCTGAGATCTGAGCCAAACAGGAAAAAAACCCATACTGATCCTTCTGTCTTTGCATTCCAGAAGGAGCTGGGTAGGTGCATCTTTAGAGTCCTCCGATTTGAGATATGAATACCAAAACTTGTCCACTCCCAAACGTGAAAATGCATAGTCTTTAAAATTTGATCCAGCACAGAGATTTCTGTCCTGTCTTTCTAGATGTGCAACATCCCAGTACATTTTAAAGTTATGTGGTGGCTTCTCAAGTGAAACATATTTAATGTTCTAAGGGAACAGGTAGAAAGAAGTAAGCCACCCATTATTGTGCATATTTCCCACCAGAAGAACAGTTGGATCTTCTAGGTGCTTTATTCTCTAATATGTTCAGGAGCACAGAACAAAATGATATGCAAATATTAACACGCAATGTACTATTGGTTTGCGAGGGCTTCACAAAGTGTCTTGCACAGCATGACCTTTCAAGAACATATAAACAAAACTTCACGTTAGGCGCACAGTTTCATTGCTAGCATGTTTACTGAAGAGAGGGGAGTTTGCACAATGACAAATGTCAGAGGAAAGTGGAAGAATCAATGGCTTATTTTAAATAAACAGATTTGAAGACGAGGGGATGTGTAAGGAATAATGTACAAGGCCAGGAGGACTTCTGCTGATGCTTGGCACATGCCTATCCATAAGGAATTTCCAGTGAAGAATACTTGAGAACCCTTGAGACAATTACATACTTCTTATGATTTAATTAATAGTTCTGCGAATCTAAAATACTCTTGATACTCTTTGTACTTTTTAACACTAGGAGGTTGCACAGTTCACTTTTTCATTTTTATTTGTACATTGACGTGAAGATGTATAACAGGTCAGCGGTCTTCTAAACAGGCAAGATGGCTTCATTGTTAAATCTGCAGCTCAGGATTTGAGTTGCTTCAGACTCCCTGTATAGCAAATATTTTGCCTTGAGGCACTGGTGACGCTTTTGCTGGTTATTGAGAATACTCCACTTTAACAGTTTTATTTCAGGTTCGGAAACAAAAAAGGTTTGGCTACTCTCCTTTTGTGCTTGAACTATTTTTTTATCCTTTTTATCCTTCTTCCCGTGATTCTCTACTGTGACCGTTTATGTTAAACCTTTCTTAATGCTTTTTTAAAAATCCACTGAATTTCCCTTGTCTATCATAGCAGTAATTCTTCAAAGAACTCCAAAAGGTTAGTTGAGCATGAAGTCCCCTGCCTGATTCTTAGTGGCCATCCTTACTCAACATGTGCTTATCCAGGTGCTGACCAGTCATTCCCTTAAGCTAGCCTCCTCCGAGACTTTCCCCAGCAGTGATGTTTAAAGTTAATAGCCTATTCTGCTTCCTGCTTTGCCCCGTGATCCTTTTCTTTAAAGACAATTTTTAAGGTTTTTTCCAATTTCCAACTATATGCGGTTTCCTGTGTTATGTTCTTGGGGCGGGGAGTAAAAATGTAAGGCTTGCCGGCTTTTACTTCCTCTACAACCTGGGGGTGCATGTTTATCTGGACCACCATGCTTTTCCTACAGTAATTGCATCTAACATTTTATAATTCTGTTATCTGTGAATTACCTAGCTTCTCAGTCGTTCCTGGAAAATTGACCGCCAACTTGGGCATATCTCCACCCTCTTTCTCTGTAAAGACAGAGGCAAAGTAATTCTATTTCTTTTCTCCCCTCTAAAGTAAGGTCTGTAGTTTAAGTTCCCCTGGTTCTCTTGTCCTCAATGTATTATGCTTGTATTTAAATGTATATTTTTAAAAATGTTGTATTAAAAGTCTCTGCAATTTGTGTCTCTAATTTCAGTTATTCTTCCCATTTTTAAAAACTTGGGTAGTGTTCTATAGTATTTTAATATTTAAAAGTTCATGTTTACCTTTCTACTGAATTTTACCACGTTTGTTTCTTAAGTCTTTGCTTTTCCTATCTTGTCTAAGGGTATAATTTTAACTTAAAGGAAAATTCTACAATCTACAAGTGGTAAAGTATTTCAAAAACAGGCTATAAAGACAAGGCTATCCAGATGTAGATGAATGCTATACATACTCAGAATTTGTAATTCGGTGGTAATTAAAAACTAAGTGATAATAATTTTGAGCTGTCAACATGAAATACCAGAAAAACTTGTTAGAATTATTTTTTTCTGATTGCGTTATTCCTTAAAAATACTGGAATTATTATAAGTTTTATAACTGTGTAGAACTAGCGTGAAGTAAAACAACCTTCAAGTATATGTTAACTTAAACCCAGAAAAGCCTTTTGTGGGGAATAACAAGCCTATGTTTTTTAATTGTAGAATAATACTGCCCCCGGAGCAATGACACGGCGCAACACATATGTTTGTAGTGAAAGAACCACTGCTGATAGGCATTCAGTGATACAAAATGGCAAGGAGAACAGGTATATGAAATGTCTTCCTATGCTGTATGTCCCTTGTCTTCACATTTGCAAAAAAATTATAATGCCTAATTTAAAAAACAGTAATATTCTAGTGTAATTCTTAATGAAAGGTGAGTACAGATCTTTGGTTATGGAGCACCTGTAAGTACGTTGGGGTTTTTTTTCTATGCTTAATTCATGCAGTCTTTATACTTAGAATGTAAAAGGAACATCCTAACTTCTGGTGAAATACATGTCATATTTGTACAGCCTTCATTTTAAATTAGTTGTTAACTCCTGTGGCATGGCTAAACAACATATGCTTGCAGAAGAGGCTTGTTTAGTGTCAGACTACAAAGTCCATCTCTCTTGGGCCATTCTCTTTTTACATTTCACCCTAAACGGTATTTTGTTGGGATTATTTGGAATACTGTTTTTTTTTCTAGAAAGTCTCGAGGAGAAAGTCAGTTTTTCTGAGCAAAGATGAAACAGTGATAGACATTGTCTTGGACTAATAATGTTCCTTACTGATATCCTTGTAGTTTAATTGCTTCCCGGTATTAACAGAACTCATCTTGAGAAGGGAAGCACTGATATCTCCATATTCTGAGTTGAAAGCAGAGAAATAACAGCCTTCCTCTTATGTTACTGAATGAAGGCCTGACTGGAGCATGCAATGGAATTGGAGTTAACCAGTTCGTGTGTTGGCACCATAGCCGCATCTAGTGCCATCCTTCCCTGTGTACCAAAGATGGAGGAGAGCTGCAGAAAATTAACATAATAGTGAATGTAAACATTAGGTATAGAGCAACACTTTTGAAGAATACCACCAAAGTTCCTGGCTGGCTGAGGTGTTTTAAGTTCCAACCGACTGTTTTTCACAGAATTTTAGTGGTCTCAAAAGCTGGTAATGGTTAAGTAGTAGACCATTACCAGGAGAGTGCCCAAATAGCTCGTATTTAACAAAAATGTTTACGCTTGGAGGAATGTGTACCTCTCTCCTACTCTTCCCAATTTTCTCCACCCCTTCCTAATTTCATGATATATTGTAAAGGGTGGGAAGAAAATACTTTTCTTCCAGCTCATGTTGAAATTGGTGAAAGATCTGCCATTTTTTGCACAGAATTTTTCCCCTTCCTTTCAGCAGTTTATAAGGAAGAGTGGCAAAGTTGTGATGTTGAATGGGAAGTCTGCCTGTCCCTTGTTTGACCCCTGGAGCCTAGGGTTAAAGAACATGATTTTGACCCGTCTCTTCCTCCTAGCTTTCTGCAAACTGAAAGTGATTAAGGAAAAAGTCAAGTATAAGTTTGAAGAGTGCCAAAAGTCTAGCTGGCCAGTTGGGCCTGCAGTCCACTGTCTTGTGAAGTACAGCCCAGCTATTTGGTACTGTCTCTTAGTGTGTCTGTCTCAGCCTACATTGGTTAGTCCTTGTTAATGTTACCAAGTTTGTTTAGATTAAAGCTCACCATCCTTTCTTTGATTTGATATGTTAATAGCTTTTTTCTTTCCAAACTCTCTTTGAAAAATGAACCTTTCTGTCCAAAATAGTTTTGATCAGATTTGGTTACTCCATTTCTTGATTTAATAACATTTTTGTTTGTCTTTAATATCTTTGCAATATCTTGTCTACAATTTCTTTATTACATTTTAAAAAGTTCTTAGATATTGTTTACTAGGAATGCTTGGGATTCAGATGTCCCCTTAATTTAGAAGTAACTTCATACTCGTAAGGAGCTGTCTTTTGAAGTTGTTGTTTTGGGGTTTTTTTCCCCAGCTTTGAGTTTCTCAGCAAACTACTGTCTTTCTGGTTTGTCACATATGGGCGTTATATTAACTCTGTTTTATATCCATAATTGGTTATCCTTACGTAACTTGCCTTTTATTGTCAATATGGTATCCAAACATCATTTGCTTATCCTGCGAACTTTTAGCCCTATTTGGGTCATTTGAAATATCTAGGCATTTATATTTTCACTGTCAGGAAAAAAAGTCTTCATAGATTTGAATCGCGTATTTTTGATTACTACTTTTGTTACTCTTTATAGAGAGTTAAAAGAAGACAAGACAATGAGAATGCATTGCTAATTGTTCTACAATTGGAGACTTCTCATTGTCTGGAATGCTTCAACACTGAACTGCACATTCATTTTGGCACTGTTTCAGAATTACTGTGTTTTGGCATAGAATTCAGAATTTACATCAGAATATATTTTGTTGCTCTAACTGGGCAGAGGCTTGACTGATCACATGAACTGGAGGGACCCTTAATGCAGGCTAAGCAAACATGGCTGTTGATGGGGCTGACTCTTCAGAATTAATTCTGCCTGCCTTCAGGTGTTTCTGTAGTATCTCTAATATTGTTGCACTCTCATCTTGGCAGAAAGCAACTTCAGAAACTTGTGATGGTTTTTCTTCTGTGAAGCACAATCTGAAATAGAACCTGAGCTTTGAATAAATCCAAGGTTTTGTTAAAAATGCTTTCTGTGCTTTTGAAATGTCTATTGGTGGCAAATGTTAAAGGAAGGAGTAATTACTGTAAATGATTTGTTACAGATTGGATTTTAGATTTTCTATAGCCAGCAGATACTGACTGTGACCCAGTGAAAACTTGGGAGACTTGCCTAAAGGCAAGATGTGCACATTCAAAGTCTCTGTTTTTTCTGTTGAGAAAGTGTTAAAATGTTGCCTGTTCCATTTTTATCTTGCACACTGAATTCTGAGAAGGCACCATATCTGAAGGTATGGAAACTTTGAAGAATCGATAGTCAGCTAGTTGACTTGATGTTGGAGAAAGTAGTCTTGAAGACCCTATGCCAGACTGGTAGAAGCAGAGGGTTTTGAAGTCGTGCATCCCTACTTTAACACATTGTGTGGCTGACAGGCATTCTGCTGGAGATGACTCTGTTGGCTTTCCTCCAAAGCCTGAGCATTAATTAATGCACTTGGGGACTCATGAAACACTTGTCATAATGATAGGCAATTGCTTTAAATCATTTGTAACAAAATTATTTACAACAGCCTCAGATTTTTAATAAGCCTTGGCGCTAATTGGTGAATGTTAACTCCCTGTTTCTGTGTTCCCAGGCTAGTAATCTAAGGAAGCTGATTTCTAGCAGAGCTTCAGAGGAAGAAATATAAATGCTTTAATATGTGCTCTGGTACCTTATTGATACCTTTTAGCTATCACATCTTTGGAGGCAGGTGACTAAATAAAACTTGTCTAGTGTGTTGTAGAACTAGATTCTTTCTCCTTTATCTTTTGCAACACATTGAGAGGAAAGGAGCTAGAAGTGCTTGAGAGGCTAGTGATCAATTATTCGGGGATTACTTGACTTTGGGGTATTGCTTTTGAGATGAATGCTCATTTTCTTACAATTTCTTAATACCCTGGGGTAATGTAAAAGCTGGGCTGTGTTGTGAGCTTTGTTGGAGTAGTGGTTGTAGTTGGCATCCTGCTGGATTCGGCAGTGTAAAGAGATGCATGCATGACTCGGATGGAGTTTCTAGATTCTGAAAAGTTAAAAACAAAAAGAAGTAGGTTTTGCTAAGCATTTTAGCCAGCAGTTCTGATGTCTGAGCTGTGAGGTATTTTCTACGAGTGTTTTGAGGGCTAAGCCCGAGAAGTGGGTCAGCTGATACTTGTAGCTGGAGTCTCTGAAGTCTGACATACCAGAATGAGATAACAGGCCTTGAATTTCAGTATGTGTAACCATGAAATAACTTGGAAGTGAACATTCAGTGTCATGAAACTGTCACTGACAATTACTGATTTCTTAACCTGAGACAATATTTCTGAATTACAATTGTCTTACTTTTAAAGGAGACTTAAGATGAATGATACGTGGTGTGGTAGCCTGAAAGGCCCGATAAGTCTTGTGGCCTCTCAGTTTTCTCCTGTCCTTATCGTTACTAGATAATGTGAAAGCTGCAAAGAGTATTTTGGCCCAAAGAAAGATGATGATTTCATCCTCCTATTTTAACATATTATACAGCTGGCAGCTTACTGGCCATTCTGCTAAGACAGCACCGTAGACCTTCCTTCAAAGCCTGAATGGTAATTTGGAGAATTTAAGGTTTGTGGCCAAGCAATATGAGATGCTTTTCAACAGTCATACCTCTTTCTTCAGAGAACACCAAGCGTTATTCATTGCCTCCTACATGTACAGGTTGACTAATAGTAACCTTTTTGTTTGGGCCTCTCTGGACTTATTAAAGATCATAATATTACTGTTTTTGATTGTGCCTGTAAAGTCCCTGGGTTATCAGATGTAGATCAAGATTTGACAACTTGCCCAACATAGACTGATTTCTTTTAACATGGATACATTCTGAAAACAAAGTATTTCACTGCAGTAATGGAGCTATCATCAGTCTCTTGGAAAGTGCAGTTGGTGGGGTTTTTAATGCATTTTTTAATGTTAAGACCAATACAAATTACATCAGTGCTTTATACTAGTGCTTTGGCACAGAACACTTGAGTTGTCCAGGTTCTGTATGTCAAGGAGGGTATCACTGCAAACTTATGCTAATGGTAAGAGAACGATCACTTCATAGATGTCAAGTGCTATAGTAAGGATGCTTTTTAAGGGGAGCGTAGGGTAGTTACTGCTGTTTACATAGAAGAGGGCTGTTAGAGTTCATGTTCTTTGATAAATCAGTTAATGGAAGGAAAAGTTTTCTTTTTTTCTATGCAGTAGTTTGTTGTTGGTCCATCATGCTCTTCTTTCTGCCTCTGCCTGAACCCAAACCCCCTCGCAGCCTGACAGAAATGTTCGCTTACGCAGCTAGCCCTGCTTCAGTTTGTACTACATCCTTCTCCAGTGTTCGGCTGCGACATCAGAAGTCGATGTCCATGTCAGCCTCTGTGCACACGAAGATGATGTTGCCTCCAATAGACAATGGCGCAGATAACTTCAGGCCTATGTAAGAACCTGAAATCATTGTGAAACTAACTTACACCCACTGCTTCTTAACTTTGTGCTGTGGAATTTTAGTCCTAGATTGTTCTAGTATATATTGCCCACAAGATGTGTGTTTCCTCATTTTTTTAGTCTTGTTTACATTTGTCTTGTGGTGTGTCAGGCTGTCTGTGACATAATCCTGCAATAATGAACCTGATTTTTTTTCCTAGTGTTAGGAGTATTGGACATTCCCTATTGTCAAAGTTTGTGGGAGACTTTAACTGTGTATCCTGAAGGACTTCACTACTTGGAGCAGTTTGCTTGTAGAGAATTTTGTGTAGGGTACTTTCAAATTAGTAAGATTTTCAAAGACGTGGAGGGAGAGACACTAAAGTTACCTACTGCTTCTCTTTCCTGGGAGGAAACTTTACTCGTCTATTCTTTTATCAGGCTTCTCAGTGAAACATTGTACATCTAGTTTATCTGGTCTTTTCCAGGATACTCCTGTTGCATTGTTCTGCCTATGTAGGTTTCTGTTTCGGCAGCCTTTTAATCCTAACTTTCTTACAAGTTTTGATTCCATACAGTGCTGTAATAATGTTGATATTTCCAACCCTGACCTATATAAAAGTGTCTGCTTATGCTTTACTGTAGAGCGTAGTGTTTTGTGTTTCCTGCAGAACCCGTAGTGCTTCTGTAAAGAAGTTCTAGCGTTGTTTTTTGTTTTCCGCTCTAGCACTATTCCCGATCAAAGAACTCCTGTTGCTTCAACTCACAGCATTAGCAGTGCAACCACACCTGATCGTATTCGTTTCCCCAGAGGAACGGCTAGTCGGAGCACTTTCCATGGCCAGCTCAGAGAGCGACGTACTGCTACCTACAACGGACCGCCAGCCTCCCCCAGTCTGTCCCATGAAGCTACACCACTCTCACAGACTCGAACCAGGGGTTCCACTAATCTATTTAGTAAACTAACTTCAAAACTAACAAGAAGGTAAGCCTCTTAAAGTGGTAATGCAATGTTTCCTTTTTATTGGGTAGTAGACATACGTAGTAGTTCATTGCTTAGGTTGTTTTACCTACGTTCTCTGATTAATGGCTTAATAATTTTGGTGACTTAAGATGCACTGGCTTATGATTTTTTTCATAGTTCTTTTTGGTTACAGATGCCATTTGGTTTTAGCAGTTGAATCAAATGGGATAAAAAGTGAGCAGATTGGTCTGTCCTGATTCTTCTGTGCTCTTCATCCTCATGTCTGAGGTACAAATGCTGCAGAGCTGAAACATTGCAGCTCACTTCAGAAGCTGCTCACCTTGACTGCACGGTCTGTCAGTTGAAGGCATAAACTAGGATCCCAGTCTTGATATTTAAAGTAGTGTTAGAAGTTCAGGTTGTGTTTCCCAGTCACTTAGACTAATAGATCACAGGTGAAAGGGTAGGGGCAGGACACAAAAGCTTCTTTTGGCTGTAGCACTAGCATAGGTCATCTTAAAATAATGGCAGTACTATGGTTTCAGTCTAGGCAGGAGTCTGGTCAAACCTTGAAAGACTTACTCCTATTTTGACCTTTAGTTCATGTGCAGATTCTGATTTTGGTGTGAAGGTGTGTTGGTCTAGCTAAAGCCTAGCTTAAACAGATGTTCTTCCTGCACCAACAGTTTTTATTCTAATTGGACTTGTAGTTTCAAATCCATGTATGATTTAAATTAGTTCCTACAAACCCTAAAATTGAAAACCACTTATTTCTCTTCTATATTTAAAACCTGTTGGTTCACATACCGCATACTTCAGACCACTCTGATACCACAGCTTTTGTTTGCAGAAATAAGGGTTTGTTTATCTTTGCCTTAAGATAATCTCCATGCTTTTGTACCCTCCTCATCATGTGAAATTTTCTTGGAATATATCATTCTGATCTTGGCCTGCTTGCTTTTGGTTTAGGCTTATATCACATCAGCACCAAGCCATTTCCTTCCTGTCTGTTCTGTCACTATACATGCTCACTCGCAGCATCCTCTTCATAGTCTCCCATTCCTACAAAATAATGCTAAGCCAAACTCCAGTTTTTCACAGCTGGACAATTTCAATTTAGAGAGTGACTTTCTTTTAAAATGTAGAAGTTGTTTTTGTGGAAAAATGAAAACATGACAGCCTAACCTTTGGTAAGTGTCTTACCCTGTTCAGCTCTCTGCCAGCTAACACTTCCCGGGGAAATACCTTTTTTACTTCTTTTTCTGTTGCGAGAGAGAGAGAAAAGATTAATTTCGATTTTTTTTTTTTTTTTTTTTTTTTTTTTTTTTTTTTTTTTTTTTTTTTTTTTTTTTTTTTTTTTTTTTTTTTTTTTTTTTTTTTTTTTTTTTTTTTTTTTTTTTTTTTTTTTTTTTTTTTTTTTTTTTTTTTTTTTTTTTTTTTTTTTTAAGAATTAAGTCATCTGCTTTTTGTCAAGTGAAGTCTTAATCAAACACATCCTTTTGGCACATCTTTCTTTCTGTACTTTTGTTTGTAATATCCTTGCTTAATTTTCCATCTGACGTTCCAAATGTAGTTGCTCAAACTGTGAACACGCAAGCTTTTCACTTATGCTGCTGGAACATACAATTTATCGTTGTGTGTCACTCAGTTGTTTAGGCAGCATTCAAGCTTCTATCATTACCTCCGAGTTTCAACTTTTGCAGTGCAGTGTGGTTTTCTTGAAGAAGTTTTTCCCCAATACTTGTGACAATAGTTTAAATTCCATCTGGACTTGATTAAATAATGTAGAGTTGTAACACAATAGCGCTGTTACAGATGGTTAAGTTTGCACTTGGAGGACCTCTTATGGTTGGGGCTCTCTTATACTAGGTGCTGTACAAACTACTGAGGAGGTGGATAGTCCCATCAAAGGACGAGGTTACGTTTCTTCTCTTTAAATACATTTAAAAAAAAAACAAACTCAAAACCTGTTGATTTATTCTAGCGTTATCTATGGGGGATCAGAATCCTTTTGATTATGAACTAATTATGTTCTGGCATAGGCAATTGTTACAGCTTCTGCCACTGAATTAACTAAATACTTAAGGCAGTTTTTGGTACAACATGGCTGACCTCATGTTATGAAGGAAGGAAGAAACCTAACTCTGAAGATACTCAAGATCTTGTTATAGTAAATTTTTGCTCTTTGTTTGAAATACATAAAGAAAATCCAAACATCTTTTTATGTGACCTTGCAGATTATGAGTTGTAAAGTGTTTTGACACCAGTACATGTTTTAATTCATAATAACTACTGGTGGCATATTTCCCAGAAAAATTAAGTTTGGAAGTAGCAGTGCTAAGAGTTTGACTCTTCAGACCCTACATCATCTGCCTAATTTGAGAATGTATTGAAGTGTAATTTCATTGTGCATTTTAAATGAGATCTTTTTGCATGTTTCGCTCTAAATGGCTTTTTCAATTTATTTTGTACAAAACTTTTTGTTAATTATTATTTTGGCTTAATTTCTTTTAGAAACATGTCATTCAGGTTTATCAAAAGGTAGGATTTATTTATATTTAAAAAAAAGCAGCTCCTGCAATTAACAACAGATTTGGCTTTCTAGCCTTGGTTTTCTGAAAACTAAACTTTCTGCTGAGAACTAAATACTTTCTTTCTTGAGAGGAAAGCATAGAATAAATCCATTAACTCATGATGATACTTAAGAATCTGTGGCACCTGTATAACAAGATGCTACGCATGCCTTGTGAATTCTTCTTTCTTTGATAGAGTTGGTAGTACCAAAGTAATTCTGTTCTCTGTACTAATACACTTAGCATGCTTATGTTTGAAGAATGAGGTGTTTGATAACAATGATGAAAGTATAAACAAAACATAAGGTTACAAGCAAATAAAGGTAAGTGATGCATTCTCTATCTCTCTGTTTCATGATATTTTATAAAAAAATCAGTTTGAAGTGTTGGCTGCAGTTGATACAATAGAAAGCAAACTGAACGTGGTTCTGAATGTAACAGTTTTTTATGGAAGATTGAATGACGATACAGTGGCTGTGTATTTATTTTAAAATGGGATGCATTTGCTGAAGTGAATTGCAGCTGAGGTGCACGTAGAGCATTTCAGTTACAAAAAAAAAAAAAATAACATCTATACAAATTTCTTAACAAAAGGGAGAAGCTCAAAAGTCTGACTCACATTTCAAGCCCAAAGGGTTGAATTTAGTTTTACAATTTGGGAATGAATCAAGCTGCCATATATCTTGTTAATCCCCTGTGACTCATGAAAGTTGGTTGTACAATTTTGACCCACAGGTAAATTTTCCAGTAGAATCTTGTAATATTCTGTTAAGTTGTATCATATCTTGTGGCTTCTTAAAGGATGGTACTTTCAATTTCCAACTACTTATCAAAAAAAGGAGATGGGGCCAAAAACCAGACATCTGTTTTAACTTTCAAAATATAAGGCTATGTGTGTGACTGTAATTTGAAGGCTTTCATACCATTTCAAGGAAATACTTAGATTAGGGAGACCTGAGGTATGTAAATAGTTACTGAAATTTAGGGTTATTGTGTAGAGTCTGAGTCTAAAGGTATCGCCCCGATTAAATGAGAAATTCCACGCCACAGTAATAATCAGGGCTCTTCTAGACATGACTATGTTTAGAACTGGTGATGGTTGAGTTGGCTGGCATTGACACAGCTGACTTGGGAAGAGGAACATGGACAAACTGTTTGTAAGGGAAGGAAACCATCCAACACAGTATACAGATGAAACTGAGCAGCAGCAGTAGTTGAAGCCCTTGTGCATCATGAGCTGTGGGGTGCATACCACTTCGTCTCTCTGTAGTCACGTTGCTTTTAGTAAAACAAAGGATTGTCACTGTGCAACCTCCGCAACTGGATGCATGTCAGTTTGTTACTCTGCTGCTCTGAAGACAGATAGAAAATGCTAATACAAGTACAGTTTTAAACTAGAAGGTTACTGTTCAAATTTTTAAATAATTTTTAAACATTTTCCTTTGACTTGAGGCCAGGAATTTTAGACTATTGTGGAAATAGCTGCTGCAGCTTCCCATACAGATTTGCAGAGTCTTACATCACCTACACAGGACCAGACTGTGCTTTTTAAATTCTATTTTAAGTGTGCGTGGTGTCCCACCATACCTGATCCTGTATCTAGGTACAAAATTAAAATCAAAATGTTGGGGGTTTTAGCAGTTTCTTATCACTTTATATGCTACGAATCTTACCTAAAACTCATTGTCTCTGATACTGAAAGAACTACTATAATCCAGTACCACAGATATATCTAGTACTGCAACATCATTTTGGGAAGCTGAACAAAAGTAGATAATCAGTTACTCCTTTTTTAACTACTGAGTTCTAATATTGTACTTGGTACACAGAGGTATAAAATACATTTATCCCTCTTACACGATGCACTGTGCTTGCCAATCTGCATATTGTGGAAGTCTAGCTTTTTTTCTGACAGCAAAAATCACTTTCAATATTCTGGATTTTATTGCAGCATCTTTTCTCCATTCCATAAATTGATCTTATTTGAGCGTCTTGCATTTTTTGCTGTTTTTCCTTATCTTTCTCAACAGTTTTCTTTGTTTTTATTTGGATTTTTAATACGGTTTACAAAGATGTAAAGAACGGAAAACGCAGCATAACTCAGGACAGATGTATGGAAACATTCTTATTTTCTAAAGCCTTCCACAAACCATAAAGGAGACAACATATAGGCATTGCATGACAGATGAGAACATAACTTTCCTATATATTTGTTCCATTCTCAAGACCAGGGACCATCTTGGTCCATAAAATTGATTTATGTAAAAATACAAGCAAAAGCAGAAAATTTAGAACATAAACTAAGAATTTGCAGTTCCCACAGAAGTGAAGATTGTATTAGCAGTGAGGAGGCCTCAGGGCTGCATCTGACTTGCAGATCTGCCGAAACAATACTGGCAGTACAGTAAGTGACTGTTCCCAAAGCACCAGTGCTGGGCTGTAGAACTGGACCATAACCATGTCCTTCATGAGGGAACAAGCATCTAGAGAAACTGGCACAGCTCTCCAAAGTTTGGCATGATGGCTATGTTTGAGAGTGCGTGTCACCGAGTGGAGTTCCTCATGCTAAATGAATGGAACACTGATGCATTGAAAAACTGAACAAAGTAAGGATTTTCTGAGAGGCTTCCATGAAAGCATGTTTATTATTTCAGTGTGCCAGGTATTTTGTAAATAATGACCTTACTTAGATTTAGAGTATAGTGGTTTAGAAGCCAAACAGTTTGGCTTAATTTCAACCTAAAAAAGGATCTGAAAACATCATTAGGGATTTTTCCTCCCAGACTTTTCTGGACAGATTCCAGTAACAGTAAGACTATTCATTGTTGGGGAGACTGGTTGTGCTCCCGTTTTCTACAACCTCTGGCAAGTTTTTAAAAAAAAAAAAAACAAACCACAAAATCCATGAATGCTTACAGATCTTAACAAAGCCGTCATCTTCCACTTCATAGGAACATAGCAGGCACTTTGAAATTCAATTTCTCTCAATTTCTCAGTTGAACAGTGTCTTCAGACTTGTTGCTTGTTTTGCCCGGTAAAACAAGCCTTTCCCAGATAATCTGAAAGGTGTGGATTTGTTCAGTTGGTACACGTGATCGTTCTCCCCCTTCCCACCCACGCCCATCTCAGTTCTGCCAGAATTGTCATAAAGGATGAGTTCATGGACTGTATATGCAGACCTTATAGATCTTTTTCCACCTTCTCCTGTATGCACTATAGTGAAGTAGCCTGTGATCTCAATCTGCCTACTAAAATGATCATCAGTGCTGTTGACATTTTAAACTCTTAACGTGGGTTTCAGAAATCTGACATCAAGTATTGATTGCAGTCAGGTACTTGGGCGATTGGGAGGGCTGCAGCCTCTGAGTTGGTTGCCTTCCTATATTACTGAGGGGAATAATTTCCCCCCTCCTTCTTTTTAAGTTGAATTTTAACAATTATATATAAAATTGTGCTATGATGAAAATTATTACCGTTAAAAACACTGTGAAGGACTAGAATTAGTTGAGAACTTGTCAGTTGTTTTGTTCTTACCATCTTACTTGTCCTTTTTGCTTGGGACAGCTTTATCAATGGCAACATTTCCTAGCAGAGATCCCGTCTTGCTGTATGCTGTGCGGTACCTCAGAGAGCAGGGTTCTGATTGGATGTTGTTGTGATAAATGGCTCGTAGCTGCGTGACTTACCACTTTCTTAACTGGATTTCTGTTGCAATAGCAATTTGAGTTTTGAGCAAGGAGCGCAGGGTCCATAGCCTGTAGAGCGAGGGCTGCCACTGTGCTCCTGGCGGTGCTAGCTAGCACAGCCTCTGTTCCCTTGTGACAGGGGCTGTTTACAAACCTGTTCCCTCACTGCAACCCTCAAAAGGAGGAAATGAAGCCTTCTAACACCCCGCACATCCGTACATAAATACTGTTGTGCATCAAAAAATAAGCTTACTGTCTCAAATTCCTATCCCTAGACACCTGATAACCAAACTACTTTAATAATTTATGTTATTCAGTGAAGGCATGTACTAACTTAGAGTAGGCTTGATAACTCTTACAAAGATAGCTTCCCTGCAAGGAGAATTAACACTGAAATGTAGAACCGTGGTACCGCAATAAAGGGAAGGCAGAAAAAGGTGATTTTCCCTCTTAATTCTACTTGATACTGGGCTTTTAAAAAATGGTAGTGATCAGGAACATAGTTTAATCAATGCAAGAAGACAGAAAGCTTAAGTTTACTCAGATGTTGAAGATGCATCAGTGTGGGAATTAATAGGATGGCCATACCACAGCTTGAGAAATCTTGGATTTACCTCTAAATCTCTCAAAATGTGCATGCATCTTGTTCTTTTGCTTTAAGGTATTTGGTGGTGTTTAAACACCTAATACCTCAGATTTGATGTGCTTGCAAACACACAGGGTGACCAGACTTGTCTGTAAATAGGGTATTTTTTCAAATAGATATTGTATTACCAGACAAAACTTTAAAATATAATTAGCCTAAAAATAATTGGGAGTTACTTCTCTTTTAGGAGGGACTTACTAAATAATACAGTAACTTCAATACAGTTTGTAACTTCAGTTTAACATTTTCTGCTTTTAGAAGTTGAACTTTATTCAATGAGTTCTACAGTATTAATATATATAAACATACATTGTAAAAATCAGTTATGCTCTTTTTCAAAACTGTGGTTTATAGACTTCCATTTGGTTTGACAATGTTATATTCTGAATTTGGTCTAACCTACAAAGTTCTTTACATCTTTGTTGCTTTGTATTTTAACACACCTTCGGTATAATTGCAGTATCTTTTAGCAGCTACTCAGATATTGTATATTGTAGTGTAAGATTTGTCTTCTTTTTCCCACTTCCTTTTGCTTCTGCATTCTTTTCAATGAGGCTCCCGACTGAATATGAGAGGAACGGGAGATTTGAGGGCTCAAGGTGAGGGTAAAATTTTTGTTTAAAATGTTACTTAGGTGAGTTTGAACCTTTCTCCCATTGATTATGTGGCATAGTGGCTTCAGGCAGCAGCTTTTGTTTTGTGTAAGGCTTTGAAACTAAACAAAGAAGCATTTCTGTCTGCAAAACAGCTATTAAAGCACTGACTGACTTGGTTCTGAACTTTCATCTTTCCTGTTGCCTTTTCCCTTGTGTGTTTTTTGCATTTTAGTCATTATAATTTGCTGTTGTCTTGTAGATGTGTAGGTAAGTGGTCTCTAGTGAGGCTGAAAATGTGTGGAGTAACCACTGAAGGGGTGATAAGATATTTCTGATCTCCAAAATCACGGATAGTTAAACAATATTTTTCATGTTAGACTCTTCTTCCAGAATCTGCATATCAAAAAATACTATAAATGATTAAACTTGTGCTGGTTCTGCCAACTCTTTTCAGGTAGAAAAAGCTTTCAAAAATAAACTGATCACTGAATAAAAGTTGGTGTTCTCCCTGACCCCTTACAGCCTTACTAAATTAAAACCTTAACGTTAAAACAAAGCATTTTTTAATTTGCTTGCCGAATTTTGGAACATCTGGCAAATCGTGTAGCTGGATTTGACAGCATAATCCTATGACTCTCACAGTTACTGCAAGTCTTTCTAATAGAATGTAAAATTATGAAGTAAGTTATCTTTGAGAGAGATACTTATTTAGTTTTGACCTTGCTATCACTTCTTATTTAACTTTTTCATAATTGCCTGCTTAGTGGTGGTAGCAGGAAAGCATTGTGTAACTAGAAATTCATTGCCAACTATTTTAAAGAGCAGCTTGACTTAATCTTGTAAATTAAACTCTGAAGTTCAACATGAGACCTAAACTACATGGTTTCTGGTCAATTAAATTAGGTATTTTCAGAAAATATTTAAGCTTGAGAGTCAATATATTTAAGTCTTTTGTCCTGAGGACAAGTAAATTTGAAGAGGCAACTGACTGTGCGAATATTCATAAAGCAAATCTGTGATATTTTTTCCCTGGAGGTCCAAATGTAGTTCCTTATTCTTTAGCTGTGTGACCATTGATTTTAATTGAAGAATCATTGCAAACTAGAAGTTTCTGGAACTTTTCTTTTCTTTGTCCTGTATAACTTTATCCTTACCAAAGGAAAAGCTTTTTTTTTTTATTAAAAAAAAAAAAAAAGTTGCAGACTTGGGAAGTGCAGCCTCAATATTTTGTGCTTTCTCTCTTAAAACTGTGACAGTAATGGTAACCCTCTTACTCACCGTCCTTGCTAACAACGTTGAGGAGGTGTCTAATAGTGACTTCCAACTCTCCTTCCTGCATTCAGCCTCAAAGGCACTTAGCTGCATAGCTTATAGCAGCAGAGATTTCATCCCTTTACCCCTGTCGGTCATTGGTATTAAACAAATTACTGACCAGCTTAGAGAAGAAGTATTTCCTCCCTGTTGAAGGTAGCGCCAATGGCCTGCATTGGTGGGGTCTCTAGTGATCATCTCCAACACCAGTGCAGGAAGGCCAGAGTGAAACTGAACCAGCCCAGAACTGGGTGGCACGTATTGGCCCTGGGGCAGCAGGTGGGTGACCCCTGGCAAGGTCCCCCAGTCCTGCTGTCCTTCCTCCTGCTTGCAGCTAACTACTGTGGGAGTCCATGGGCCCTCCCAGTGCTTGGTCTCCGACCTTCTGCACAGGAGGAGGTGCAGAGGAACCCCCAGGATCTTTCTGCATGGGCTCACCCCCATTGCGTATGAGTAGGTACCTCCCATGGGCTGGCACTCCTTCGACCTGGGCTGAGCACCCTTTTGTCACAAGTCACCGCTATTTGAATGTTCCAGAAACTTCTAGTGCAGAGCT
Source organism: Burhinus bistriatus (assembly GCA_013397275.1). Taxonomy (NCBI): domain Eukaryota; kingdom Metazoa; phylum Chordata; class Aves; order Charadriiformes; family Burhinidae; genus Burhinus; species Burhinus bistriatus. The sequence goes on along the minus strand of VYXH01008249.1, from coordinate 228,348 downwards.
GGTGGTTCAGCTGTCCACATGGCCCAAGAATAGGGGTTTGAGCAGAACCTGCCTTAAAATCAAGTCGTAGCTGATGCATGTAGTTCTACCTCCGCAAGGTCATTTCCCTTATGCTCCTGACTCCAGTGACTTCCAGTTGTGTCACCCGTCGTACCATACCTTGGTTTCAGCCCCAACAGCTAATGCTTTACCTTGACTGTGTGTTCGTACAGCAGCTAGGAAAGCGGGGCATTGCTCGCAGCCAGAGCCTCTAGATGCTGCTCTAATACCAGTAGTGTGCGTTGAGTGTTAGTTTGCTTCACTAACATGAAACGTGGAGAAAGTAGCTGGCCCTGCTAACTAAGAAATTCCTGTCTTTCAGCCGCAATGTAGCCGTGGATCAGAAGGATGAGAACAAGGAAGCCAAGCCTCGGTCACTGCGTTTTACCTGGAGCATGAAAACCACCAGCTCCATGGATCCCAATGACATGATGAGGGAAATACGAAAGGTCCTGGATGCCAATAATTGTGACTATGAACAAAGAGAGCGTTTCTTGCTTTTCTGTGTCCATGGAGATGGACATGCAGAAAACCTTGTACAGTGGGAGATGGAGGTGTGTAAACTGCCAAGACTGTCGCTGAATGGAGTTCGCTTTAAGCGGATATCGGGAACATCCATAGCTTTTAAAAACATTGCTTCCAAAATTGCCAATGAGTTAAAGCTGTAACAAGAAAAATAGTTAAGTTGTAAATTAGTTAGCAATTTCAAGTGTTTTTGAGAATTCCGATGGAAATGTATAGAATAACATTTAGGCAATAACTTCTGCATCCTTCTGAATAGTGATATTAAAAAAAAAAAAAGCTGCTGAGCTGGGAGGGAGAGTTGGACTTTTTTATAAGTGCACTACAGCATTAAAGTTGCCTACTATGTAAAATATTACCCCTTCTGCTTTATTTCCATTGCTCCTAAGTCTTTGACAACAAATTGAAACACAGAATATATTCATTTAAATATTCCTCCTGTTTGTGTGGACGTGTGAATGTACAGTATGCGTGTATAATATATAAAGTATTATATGTAAACAATTCATTTACAACATCAAGCTGTACCAGTACCTCTTTTTGGGCTAATTTTGGTGCTAAAAATTGAAATGGCCAAGGAGGAAACACTTGAGTTAATATTTAAAATAACCGAAGCGATAACCAGTAAATGCAGGTTTACAGTTCACTGCTGTGTTAAGAAAAAAAAAAAGTGTGTGAAGGGTTTGGATTTACGGTTGTGAACATTATTAGTCCTGTTTTCTAAGTAGATCTCATGAGATGATTAAAAATTCACTTTTACTGAATAAGTCTTGCATTATATTTTGCCCACCTATTTATTATTTAAGTCTGAATCAAATTTGAAAAATGTAGTTGATTTGTGCATTAAAATTTGGGTAAACGCTTCCATTCTTCTGCTTCTGCTAAACTACTAAAACTGTATCTTTGTCCCTTTTGGCTTATGAGTATTCATTGCAGCTAAGAACACTTTTCTGTTGTTCCACCGTTCCTCTACAGAATAAGGCAGTCTAAAAGGATGTGCTAAACTCTGACTAGTGACTTTTTCTTTCAGACCAAGTTCTCCACGTTAGACTAGGTCAGACTGATGCAAAGCACAAAAGGACTCTCAAATAACCACCGTATTTTGATGCAAGTTGCCACATCCGAGTTGGTGCTGTTCTGAGGTAGTGCTGCACGCGTGGCAATACCGTCCTTTGCATCCTGGGTGCGCACAGTATTGAAACCCAAAAGTGGGGATCAAATAGGCTACTGATCTCCTCTGTTGTAACGTCCAACTTGCTAAACTACAGCCATAGGCAGTAGCAGTTGAAACTTTTCCTTGCAGCTCTCTTCCAGCGTGCTTCCACTTGGCTCTGGTTGTATTGCTTTTGATGGCTTCGTGCCAGTTGTGTCTCGAGCTTCTGCTGCGGAGGGAGTCCACTGTGGCTTGTTTTAACGTGCTGTGTGGAAACCCGGCCTTGATGGACTCTCGGATGGCCAGCTAGCTTTCTTTAGGATAGAAAGCTACTCTGGGATCATCCCCACTTTTTAACGATCACTGGTGAGCTGGATTTGATTTTGCAAACTAGAACGAAGAAATTTCTTCATGTGTTGTTTCCTACTGATACTCAGTTTTTTCATCAAGGACTTCTGTAGATAATATCCTGCATTATCTACTTGACTTTTTGTATTAATGTTACATGGTTATATTTCAGTGAAGCACTTAAGCATGTACTTAACATGTGCTTTAAACTGGAACCTAAATTTGCATTTTAAATTTGCATTGAGCTAATAGTTATTCACAGTACACAGTTCAGATTTGACCCGAGGTGAAGATGCAAAATCCTCAATATTTTGCAAATTAGTTCTTGTGATCTGTAGTCTCTGAAGGCAGCAGACTTCCCCTCTCGTTCCCTAAGCATTGATATTGATTATTCTAGTTTAAAAGGTAATCATAGTTGTTAAATGTAAATATTCCTGAATTTGCATTTTATTCTCTGTATGTTCTGTATCACACCATGGCTTGAGAACTCCGGGTGCTACCGGAGTTCACTTGGCTTTCAGTGCTCTGCCCGTGCCTGTGCTGCTCGGTATGGTTTTTTCCATGAAAACTCCATTTTGTAATAGCAATAAGACATTTCAGGGCAGTCATTGTACTTTCTCAGGTGAATGGTCACCTATCCTTTCACTTCCTACGTTTTAAGCACTCCTCCAAATGTACTTTTTTTCACCCGTCAGTGCACTTTGTTGTCTGAACTGAAAGTGTTCTGATAAATGATGTAAATCTGTATTCGATGGAAGTTCCAAAAGGCTTCATATTAAATGTTTTCTGAAATACCCTCTTCCTACTTCACCTGTTAAGTATGTAATCGTTTCAAGAAAGTGCACCAGTATCATACTTTGGATATTTAAAGTTTGTACTTAAGTATTTTTCTTAAAGTGTTCCCAAAAGTTTCTTTCAGAGTAAATCTGTATTTGAGGTATTAAAAAAAGAATGAATTATTATAATCAGCAACAGATTTTTAACAGCTTCCTTCCCAAATGCCTTCTAAAATTACCAAGTTGCAAGAATATACCCTTGTTTCTTTAGCATACCGCATGCTTACTGTTCAGGCCTCTCGGAGTTGCCTGGAAAGGAAGACTGCTTCCTTCAGATCTCCAAACCAAAAACGAACTTCTTCCTGAGCACAGCCCTTTTACCTGTTCATATTCCTTGGGGATCTGTGTAGCTTTATCAGCTCTGCTGGTGATGCGACTCTGCCAGAACTACAGCTGGTTTTTTCTCTCCTTAAGAGACAAGTTTTAAAAATAACCAGAGGTCAGTGTGTGGTGAGGATGTAGCAGCAGGCCCAGGCATTTTGAGGTGCGTGTCCAGCAACTGAGAAGTGGTTTTGTGTAATGGCATGACTGGTGTCCTGGAATGTGTGATCTGAATGGTGTGTTGGGGGGGTGCTTGTCATGCGCTTGTGACTAAAGGTTTGCATCGCTAAAACCCATGTCATCCAGCTCTGAAGACGTCTCTTGGTTGCTGGATCTGGCAGGGAAAATGTCTTAAAACTTGGGTTTGTGGGGAGTTGACTGCTTTAAATAAAAGTGTTTAAAGATACATCCGTTAAAAAAAATGTGAACACTGAGTAAGAACAAGCAAGTTCAGATAAACTTTTTCTCATGGAAACCTTCCCTTTCTAAAACACCTCAGTCTATTTGACCTCTTTACAAGGTATAAGGTCTTCGACCGTGCTGAGAAGAAGTGGAGAGAGGTAGGTTAGAGGAACAGCTAGTCCTGCCGGTCTAAGTGTTTTGCGTACTACTTTTATTCAAGTTACAGCATCTGGTCCAATCTTTGTGGGTTCAAAGATTTCTTTTTTTTTTAGTACAGATTTTCACCTTTTTCTCTTGTATTACAGTGAAATTTCAAGAGCAAATATAGTGAGATAGTGTATCCCAGATTTTTTTAATTGCAGCATTTTTTGTCAAGATAGATAAGATTATTTAAAAATATGTTAAAGAAATTAAGTCAGAGGTTCGGAAGTCCTAGTCACATGGAAAGATTGTAGCAGATCAGTAGGAGATCTCACCAATTCAGTTAAAATACATGGACCTATTGGGATAATGTGTAGAGACTTTTAATCAGTCTTTCCCACAGCTGCTGCATCATACACAGTGTTGTGGATTGCAATTTAATTAGGACTGCAGCCAACCCAGAGAACCATTTTCTCTCTGAAGCTCTGGTCTGGAGCAGCCGGATGTACACAGCTACTTCCAGTTAAAACCCACTTGGTCGTGCTGGTTTTGGTTCCTGAAGGGCTGGGGTACCTTGCTGGGTATGGGCAGAGGGCACCGCCCAGCTGGTGTTGTTCTCTGTATTTCAAGAGTGGGGTGGGTGGGTGTTTTTTGCTGTGCAGTCTGTAATTAGCTGTCCAAGACCATGTATTTTCATAGTAACCTAAAGAATGAAATACTTAGGGAATCTCAGTAGTAGATGGTATTTCTGCTAATGGAGGGGGGTGGCATCATACTAATGTAAAAATTTTGTTTTCTAATTCACATTGCACATGTTTAGGAAATACTAAATGCAGTTTTGGAAAGCTGATCCCACTGTAGATTAATGTTTAAAATTAAACATGTAGGTTTGCAATTTCCGGTATTTCCAACTGTTGATTCAATCTCATTTCTATAAGTTTTCATACAAAAGCCCTGGAGCTTTCCTGTAAAGATAGGCTCGTGTTATTACAAATCACTGGTGCTGCCAATTAAACCCCCGACCTGACATTCTGATGAAGTGTAGTTGTGAAAATTCCACCTTAGACTGGAAGTTTTCCCTCTAGTAGCAGTGAATTGTTCCATTGATTTCACCACTGACTCCAGTGCTTCAGAGAAGAAACTGTTATCCAGCAGGAAGGGGCATAAGCTTTGGATAAAAGCTCAACCTAGGGCAATTAATAAGAATTTTTTAAAAGTTACACTTCATACCAAAGGCCCATCAGTGCCCTACATTACAGCGGCAGTACATGCTTAGAGAAATCCAAGAACACAAGGCAGAGTAATTGTTCTCCACGTGTGTGCTCCTTCTGACAAACTTAAGAGCAGGAAAAAAGCTAACTTTTAAACTTACTCGGGTAACTGGATGGTTTTTCGTGTTCTTGTTTCTGCTGGTCTCTTGTTAAGGTACTGCCTACAAGCAAAGGGGCTGGATAAAATGAGCAGAACCACAGAGGAGCAGTCTCTCCACCCAATGCTTCTGAAGTTGAGACAGTATGGTATTTCAAAGACCCTTACCTTTTAGCCTTCTAAGAATGTTTTAACCTTTGGTACAAACAGTGGGTTCTTGTTCCAGCAATAACTGAAAACAGAAGCTGTGTCAATACCAACATGGAATCCTGCAAGTATCTGCACACAGAAGCCACGTTCAGGACATTAATTGCCAGTTGTTGGGTGTTCATCTTCACCTACAAGTGCCGTTAACACCTTGTAGTGGTTGTGACTTAGCAGGTAAGATAGATATTCATTGCAGGAAAAAAAAATGCTTGGGTTTTGCTTATGTGTGTTGAGCGCTTGGAACCGTGTGCTCTGAGACTCAGATGTAAAATTCATGCCGAGTGGCCATGGTTATGGTTGCTGTGGGAACCACGGCATTGAATTTCATGGCATAGAAATGTTGCAGTTCTCATCCCATTAATACCCTTATGTCACTGTTTAATAATATCCTTATGAAATTCAGGGCATAAAAACAAAATATTCATACAGTTCATCTTTCCTCGTAGTTGCTGGTCACAGTGAATGTATTAGGGGATTAAAAAGAGATAATGAAATAGCTCACTACAGAAATAAGTGTTAAAACCTACGGGGATGCAAAATCAGGAAGTAAAATGCTACTGGTGTTACAATCGCACAGTTTTCAATTGTTTGCCTGTCTCAAGGTAAAGTCCTGTTTGCTTGGAGGTGTTTCTTACCGAGACCTCAGCTCAGCGTGAGCGCCGCAACCAACTACGAACAGCAAAGTCTTTGTAAGCGTAGAATTACTTCCCCTCACGGCTTACCCAGCCAAAAGGCATGAAGTGCTTTCACACATGTTTCCACGTAGATGGGAAAAACACCGGCCTGATAGGAGCTTGGAGACCCTTGAAGGCACGTGTTTTAATTGTCCTGTGTCTGCAGTGCCCGCAGGAGCAGGGGCTGCCCGGCAGGGTCGGATGGATGGATGGACGGACGGACGGACGGCCCCTTCTGCCAGGAAAGGCGAGCTGCAGAGGGACGTTGCAGTGTCTGCAGTGGCCACAGGATGTCTCTCAAATGCAGAAACACCGCTCTGGTTGGTGTTCAACTGGAATATTTTCAGAAAAGAGTCCCAAGGCTCGCTTGCTCCGTGCAGAGCGGTGATTTCACATCGGTTATCGGTGTTATCATCCACTCGGCAAACTCCGAGTTATTGTTCAAAGCATTAGGGGGGAAAATGTACCACAAGATATTGATGGAAGTTGCATATTTCTCAGATTGAAAAACACCCTAATGCTACATTTAACTTTCCATTATGTTTTATTGCTTGCGGAGCTGAGGTGTGGTTAAATGGGTTTTAGCTTTGCCATGGAAAACCTGTAGGGCTGCAAAACTCTTTTCCACTGCTTTGTCAAGCCTTGTTCCCTCTCCTTTCCTAGAAAATGACCATGATGGGCAGCAGGCCCTTCTGCTGAGAAGGGTAAAAGGAATATTGAATATTTAAATTCATTTCCAGCTTTTTAAAGAGCAAGAATCTTTGTTTTCCTGTTCGGAAATTTAATTACTGAAGCTATTTTGCACTACATCCTTTAGTAATCAGTCTAATCAAGGCTGTAAATTGCAGACAGCCTTTTCTAAAATAATCTGGGATCACTTGCCATTTATATTTCACTGTATTAAGTAACTCTGAAGCTTTATGCCTGGCATTTTCCATGCCTGCAGTCTGTTTTAATCCTCAAACAAATCTTGTCGCTTATGCTTTGAGCAGGCAAGAAGTGAAACTTCCTTATTTGCTCAGGGGTTTTTTCAAATCACACATTTTGCCGCAGCTTTCACTTCTGTTGTAATCAAAGTTTTGCCGTTGGGGGATTAATAGTGACTGGTACTAATATTTATCGCTGGGATGTTTGGATTCAGCAAGTGGAAATGGAGAAGCTGTTTGTTTCGGTCAATCTCGGGCTCCTCCGTGTCCTTTCCATGAAGGAGCCCTGCGACTCGTCCCCTCCTTCCTGCAATCCCAGACCCCGTTAGCTGCTGCCGAGCCCTTTTCCGCACCTCCCCAGGCGATGCTCTAAGGCGTTGGTTGTGGTGGGAGTCACGGTGTGGACGGGGCTTGTCGCTTCATGCATGGCAGTGTGATGGGACCAGCAAAAGAAGAATTTTGCGGTTAGAAACTTCTGTTCCTCATCACCACTCTGGGAGCAGCCACCAGAGACAATTTGTTGGGTCAAACATATATTTTAGTGGTTTATCTGACCCCTTTATGAACCTCTTTATCCCTGGCATGTAAAACTTGTTGCTTTCTCCTTATCTCCAGAGATGAGCCTTGGCTGAACCCTTCTGGCTGAACGCTGCTTCGAGCTAAAGTCTCGATTCAAGGGACAGCCTCCTTTAGAGGTCTCCTGTGGTGTCAGAGCTCCGTGAATCTCTTCAGACTGGGTCTGTTGGTGCTCTTCTAGCTGGGGAAAAGAGGACAAGTGCTCCAGGCCCCCCTGAAGCATCTCAATGCGGGTCCTTGGTACAGAGCACAGCAATGCAAAGGGACCTCCTCAGTGTTCAGTTGCTGAATTGATTCTTCAGACCTGGAGGACAGTGTAGCTCAAGTGAGTGCAAGACTGTAGTGAATGGTTGAATTTGGAGCAGTCTCTAGGATGAGGAGGAAGGCGAGTCATCTCTTCTGGATGAGCTCAGTTCCTAGGTGCTTTCCAGACTTCTCATTACGGCGTCAAACACCTCACCAGAATGCATACTTAATTAGATGTGTTCTGTAACACATGTGCAGCCTGCACAGTGGTGGGCAACGTGCGTGACAACAAAATGCCCCAGCAAGGAGCTGTGTGGGCTCTGTCTACTAATGAAACAAGCAGGAGTCCCCTGTTGTGGCTCTCCATAAGCAGGAGGGAAAGCTTGTCCTGGTCGTGTTGCTGTAGGGAACCATGTCCATTTTTCTCCCTGATGGGCCTTTGGTTCTGCTTAGGAGAGACATTAAAAGCAGTATTGCAAGGTGTAAAAGGAGGGATGGTGGGAGCTTACTGGTGGCAGAAGAGGAGCTCAGTGAGGACCACCTTGAGTGTCCCGTGGTTTGGATGGAGTTGCGTCTGGGAGGCATCTGTACCATTTCCCATACCATCTCACGCCATATTTGTTGGTGCACACAGCTCTTGGGGTAAAGCTGCAGCTCGCAGGGGCTGTATGGAAAGGCCCGTTCCTCTTCTGTTTTCAGGGGACTTGCAGGGACGTTTGTCTCTGATCCATCCACCGACCCTGGTTGAAGCTAGCTTGCAGGTTCAGCAGCTACAGGGAGGACAGATCAAGTGGACATGAGCGCAGGCGCTCACGCACAGCGCGTGGCTACATAAGGCTTGTTTCTCTTGGAAACCAGCCTAAAAATGGTGACAGTTCACAGCAGGGACCAAATCTGCTTATTAAGAGGCAGCTCTCCTTAAAAGGTCACTTCTCAGGTCAGAGCTGTGCTCGGGGTGAATCCTGATGGAATAGGGGTGGATTCTGCTGGGCATAAAAGGGAGCCGAGCTCTAGTCTGTGCACCCAATGGCTCTGGTAACTTAAAATACCAAAGACTGTTCTCCAGTTTTCTTTCTACTACTGACATTATTAGCTTGGTCTGCCAGGGTGAGTGTCGCGTCATGTAAGACAGATTATATTTTTTTTCTCCTGACTTTTTTACATCTTGCTAGTTCTGCTGAAAAAGCAGGGAAGTGTGGAACCACATTTGCAAAGCAGTAAAAGTAAAGGCACTGACAAAAGCATTCGTCAAGGATAAAAATAAAGCAGAGGGATGAGAGCCAAGGTTTATGGGGAGACATGCTGTTTATTTAACCAGCATCCAGCATCTCTCATTAACTTACTGTTACCTCTACCTTACCCTCCCCTTCTGTCCTACAACGACATGTGAGAATAAAGAATGTTTCATCCTTGCCTTGTTTTGTCACTCAGATGATGCCTTTTCCCAGTTTTCTGTCTTGGAAGCAGTAGCATTTAGCATTTCACTGCAAAGCTGATTTTCATTGATTTAGCAGCTGAGTTCAGGGAAGGCAGGGGATGAAAACAAGTCCTAAATTTGGACTGAACCAAAGATAGACATGCTGCTAAACGGAAAACCAAAAACCTGGAAGTAAGGCTCTGGATCAGTGTGGTATTGCATTGAAATTTGTGGTTATGCTGATGGCAGCTGTTACACTTGCCGCTGTAACGTGCCCTTCTATCTTTACGCAGGGCACGTGCAAGTGTCCTGGCTGGGGACGTGTGGAGCATGGTGGCAGTCACCTCTTCTGCGGTATTGGCTGGTTGCCGAGAAATGATGGGTTGTGCTGCGGTTAACTGGTGATAGAGTGGCCCTGTGGGTAGGGCATTGCAGAGATTGGAGGCCAAATTCTGACCTCTGAAAGGGTCTGATCCTCCCCTCAGTCTCCCCAAGGGCTGTGTGGGACACTGCTAGGGCTCTTCATTCTCCTGCCAGTAGTGCTCAATTTTGCAGCTTGTTAGAGCAAGGAGTGAGTGCCCAGAGACAGAAAATGGTAATTTCTTGCCCTTACTTAGCAAGTCTAAGCTATGCTGGCATGCTCCCACCAGAGCTCTGGAGAGATCCACTTCTACACAGATTTAATGTGCATAAGTCCCATGGCCTGAGAGGTGGGAGACCCTGATTCAGTTTGAAAGTGGCTTCCCACAGAACACAGGAAGAGAAGTAAGGAAGGGGAGGATGGCGGGTGTGGTGTAGTGGTCCTTCTCTGTTATGAGTACGGTGTTGTTCTTCCAACATCTCAAACATTTTTACCAACATCTGCTCAAATTTATGTGTACTTTTGGTATGACATCCAAATCTTTATTGAAGCCTTTGGTGGGGCTGGGATACCTGAAGCCGTATCCTCTGTCCAGCCTGAGCACCTTGCAGCCTGCCAGCAGGGCAAAACCAGAACCTTCCACTTCTCCATGTCCACAGTAATGTTTTGCAAACAATCCTGTCAGTCAGTCTTTTCGAATGAAATTACTGTAGTGCAGGAGACAGGTCTGAAGATTACAGCAAACTGAGCAGGCAAAGTCAACACTCGTTCTGTAACTTGCCCTTTCTTTAATTACCATGTGGACAAGTGTATGGTTGGAGACATCTCCAAACGTGGGTCACGCTGGCCAGGACCTCTTGTGCAATATTGGCCATGTCAAACTGACTGTGCTAGGGAAAGATCTTCTGGACGTCTCTCTCAGCCTCTTCTCTGAGCTGTGCCTGACACCCACCCTGGCTGCAGGGCACCCTCCAGCCTTTGCCACTGGTGCAAGGGCAAAGAGCTGAGGCACAGGCAGCCTCTGCACCAAAGATGCTCTTTGGGCAGCTTAGGAGGACCTCTGCCAGCTCTGTTGCTCTGATGAATGGCTTGTGCCCATTTAGAAATCAGTGTTTGCACAAAGAGGATGCAGTCAACAGCAAAACTGAGGTCCCAAACCAATTCCCAAACCCAAGCTGTCTGCACTTGCGTGGCGTTGTACAATTTGCTCTTGAGCCCAAAGGGCACGTAGCCTCCTTTCCCCATGTTTCTGGGGCAGACAGCAAAGGAAATGAGGTGTTAAACCCAGTAGGAGCTAGAACAGGGCTCTGCTCAGCCTTGATACCATCAGAGACAAAAAGGCCTGCCAGCAATCCCACTCACCAGCTGCTGTATGGAAAATCCCAGAGTGGGCTGAGATTCAGGAAAAGGTACCAAAATCTGTCTTTGTGGGTGATGGGGTCCCTAACTAGGCCATCTCCTGAAGCAGGAGACTGAGCAGAAGTGGAGCCGAGTCCAGAAGAGGAAAGGCTGGAGTGATCTGATCGCTGCTTCTATTCTATTTCCAAGTAGGTAGAATAGAGCAACGGATTTGCAAATGTAATAGCAGGAGTTCCCTCCCATGGCACCTTCTTCCCAGGCATGGCTGGATGATGGGGTCAATTTTTAGGACAGTCACTTATTGTTCTTCCTCCCTGTCTAGTGCTTATAGCAGGGGTGCCCTCATGCTGCACCCCTCTGGGGCAATACCCGTACACCCAAGGCATGGTCACCACTGCTGCCCCCCTGCAGTCAGGGTCTGGCCTGGTAGGTGTGGAGGAGTACCCACAAGAAATAAGATCACCCACCTGCACATCCTTCTCTAGTTATGGTTTTCCACAGAAGAGCACCCTGGTCTGCTGCTATCTTACCCTGTATCGCAGCAGCCATGGCTGGCAGGCATGGGTGGTGCCCCAGGACAGAGGTGAGCTGGAGGGTGAAGGACAAACCACTGCCTAATCGTAGTAAAAAGCCTCTTCCTATCTCGGCTGGTTTCATTTCTCTTTTCTGGCCTGAATCCAGGCTGGGTTGGGGCCAGGATACTTCCTAGCCCTGGTTTCTCGTCTAGTTGCTAAACCAACTTCTCCTTTGGCTGGCTGGATGCTCTTCTGTTGGCCGCTCCTCAGAAGGACCTTCCCCATGGGCCCAGCTAGCCCCTGTGAGAAAGAGGAAGGGAAGGTCCTGGCCTCACACACGGGGAGTGGTACAGCTTGTGCAAGTGTTTGTCACAAGGCAGGAAGAGTAGGAGTCAGACTTTCCCAAGTCTCAAGTTAGATCTCTTTCTGGCTGCCGCGATGAGTGTGGGTAGGCTGACGTGTAGGACAACAAAAGCTCTCTGTTGGTAGATGTAAGCAGAGTAGTTTGAGAAGGTCCCAAATCTTCTTCTCAGTAAAGTGAAGTGATAATTTTTCACAGTGTTGTGCGAACTTTGCTGAAATTTTCTCTCCTGGAGAAGAGAAGGGAAAGGGGTTCACAGCATCCAAGGATGCTATCAGGAGGACCTTCAAGCTTGTGTTACAGTCACACAGCTCAGCAAAGAGCTAGGAGGAGGCACAATTCATCAACCCCATGGTTATTTGTCCTGCGCACAAGCTGCTGCTGTCCTTTTTGGAGGTCATAAATATTTGCAGTCAACTCGGGCAAGTGGTTGGCCAGTCATGTCTCTGGGGAGCCAGAAAGTCTGTCAAATCCCCACTGTAAGGAGCTGCTGTCTGTTCGAAGGGGCGCTGAAAAGGGCTGTTCATCTCGTTGACAGCTCTGCTATGGCCGAAGTGTGGCCGTTGATGTCAGCTGGACCGGAGATGTCCTGCCCCCATGCCAGTGAGGGAGCTGAGGGATACGTGCTTAAGTCTCCCTGGATGGGTAACTGTGACCATCTCACCACCACCGCTGAAGGAAGCAGCAAGCTGTTTTGTGAACCCCTTAGCCAGCAGCAACCCAGAAAAACCTCGAGAGTAGGCTCTTGCTTAGACTGTCATATGCTTGAATTGAAGGAAAGTTTTCTTCCTTGGCAGGGAAGGAGTGAAGCCGCCCTCTGGTTCGGTGGAGCCAAGAGCATCACCGTTTTCCCTCCTGCCCCAGAACTTGTGGTTCCTGGGCTGACTGCTGGTGGGATGTGCCTCCTGCCACGGCCATGGTCCGGCTCTCTTGGGCAGCTCCTCCCCGTGTGTGACGCACTACAGACGATGTTCCCAGAGGATCTAAGGAAGGAGCACTTGTTACCAGGAAGGACAGGTCTCTCAGATGCCTTTTGAAGCCACTGTGCCCTGGGAGGGGGCAGGGCTGAAGTAATGTGTTGCTGGAGCAGGAATGCACCGGAAGTCTGGAGGAAAAATGGTTACGGAAATAATAACAACAGTGACAATCAGAATAGGTGGGATTGAGCTCAACACAAAGACAACGCGTCAGCCAAAGCAGGCATCTGTTTCCGTGCAAAAAGTCATCTGCTGCTGTGATGAGCCCGCACCTCTCCTTGGCTTTGGGGAGCTGGGAGGAGGAGAAGATAGGAGGAACAGTGGTGGCTCAGCACACTGGCAGCCAGATCTGGCTGTGCCTGAGCTAAAGGCAAAGCGCAATGCCTTGGTGTGCACGTAGGAAAAAGCTGCGGAGCTCTTTTCCCTGTTCGCTATACTGGGGCAATGGCAGCTACGGCTTTTGTGAACCTCTGGGCCAAGCTGAACCTCAGTGGGGTAAACGTGTCAGCAGATACCCTAATGCTTTGCAGAAAACATCATGTCAGATTTGGCCCCGTTCAGCTTGGTGGACTCTGAGGTGACAGGAGTGACCACCTGTGGTTTAAACCAGATCAGCCCCAAACTGCAGCAACTCGTGGTGACCCTGGGTTTGTGGCTTGCAGATGGTTGGTCTGGAAATACAGCTCCAAAAGTGAGTGGACAGCCTGCTGCTGTGGAGTCAGCCTGGGTTTGGAGAGTGATGCAGTTGGAGGTAACCAAATCCTGGACAGTGAAGGGCTGCGCCCTGCCTGCTGGCACCATTTGGTCATGGCTGGTGATGGTGGCAGCCTTCACCGCCTGCCAAGCTAAGTGTCCCTGAGCCCGATCCAAATCCAGCTGGGTGCCTGGGTTGCCGGTGGTGGATGCACTTGTGTGCTGTGACCCTGTTCACTGCAAGCAGTGCAGACACCTGCTGCCACACGTCTGGTGGGGGCTGACCTGTCCTGTCCACCCCCTGTGGTTGACGTTGTCCTGCAAGGCCTCATGGGGGCAGTGCCATGTCTCCCTCCCCTGGGCTGCCTTCTTGTCACCTGCGGAGTGATGTTCAGGCTCAGAAAGTATCACTGAGACCTGCAGGTCTTGCAAGCCCCCACTGGTGGGGGGGGCTGCCCTATGCAAACACCACCCAAGTGGTGGGGTGGGGGCTCAGTTCCCAGGACCCACCAGCTCAGCTGCAAGCACCCCTGGCTGTGACGGCAACACCCTGCTGTGTTTTGGAGCTGTGCCCTTCACAAAAATGCGAGCATCCTCAAACAGACCCGAGGTCCTAATGCGACACTGCCGAGGATTTCTGCTGGGCTGCGGCTTCCAGCCTGCGCAAACATCAGCCCAGCCAGAGATTAAACAATATCCTTTAATAGGAACAGGCGGGCACCCGTTTCTAGCGCCGGGAGAAAAGAGCATTCCCCATTCAGGGCTCGCACGCAGGCAGCACGAGGGCTGCGGGGGGACCAGGATGCCCTGATTTGGAAGTCTCTTGCTCGACCCGACTACTCAAAAGGCGGCTGTTTCCTGCGCTTGGGCCAAGGGAGATTTTTTATATAGAAGATTCCTCGCCTGCTCACTGTAGAGTGGAGCTCGAAAGATGCCAGCTCGCGCTCCTGGCCTCCACCGAACGTGACTTTGACCTACAGCAGATACAGGAGTTACCACCGGCTTGTTGGAGCCTCCTTGGTGTGTGGGGCTGGGGCTTGCCAGCGCTGCCATTTATGGGGCTCCAGCCCTGTCCCTGATTAGATAGCGCTTGCCCGGCGCAGGAGCAGCAAAATCCCTCATGGGCCTCACAGCGTTGCTTTGCTCCTCAAAGGCCACCTTGGGGTCCTGCCGGGGGGAGTCCCTGGGAAGGGGGCTGCTGAAACGCTCAGCAGCGAAAACAGGAGCCACTTTTTAAAATAAGCTGAGAAAACAGCCGAGCTGGAAAGCATCATTCCTGTTTCCATGAGAACGGCGGAACGCAGCCTGCCAGGGCAGCGCCACTCCGGCCCTGGCTTTCCGACCCTGCTCTTGCCCCACAAGGAGATTTCTCTCTGGCTCTTCCCTACTTTTACCCCCTTTTCTTATTGAGGGTCCTTCAGGTGGACACCCTCACGGTGGTCCCTGCTGTCTGCAACTACTCCTGCTGCCCTCCAAGCCCTCTGAGCCTTCCTGGGGTAGCAAAGCCCCATCCTGCCACCACCAGCACCGCAGCGTGTGGGGCAAAAGGGGTCCCACACCTCAAAATGGCCAAAACCTGGAGGATAAAGCCAAGCACTTGAAATAAGGAGTTGGGGGGCTGCGGACCACAGCTGTTATTGCTTGGGTTTTATTGCCGCCAGTGCTTGGGTTCGCATAAGGGTCTGCCCTGAGCTGGGTTGGAGGGTGATATCCCCTTTGCACTGGTGGGACATGACCTGTGGGGAGGACCAGGGTCTCCGGCTGTGAGTGGACCACGAGGCTCTTCACTTCCAATAATGTGCTTTTTACAGTCTTTTCCATTCCCAAGAGAAATTCTGCAGGAATTTTCTATTTCTGCAGGAGAAGCAGCAGGGAGAGGAAAGGTTGAGCTCTCTTGAGACATTTGTACTTTATTTTTACTTTTGTTGTTGATGTTATTTTTTTAATCTTGAGGAAGGAACAGACTAAAAGGGGCATAAATAAAATCCAGATAGTTGAGACAAAAATACCTAGTTGAAATCCTCGCCCAGGGCTGTGAGTGAGTTTGTGCGTGAGAGAGACACTCAGCTAAGGGAGGATTCTGCATCTCAAACCAGAATTTATTATTTTTTTGTCTCTATTCCATCTGGAGAAGAAGAGCGACCAGGTTAACCCTCACCTCTGAAGAGGGGGAGCAGGAAGGCAGAGGACCATGTCCAAGAGCTGCTTTGGCCACCCTGTCCCCAGCCTCAGTAAAGCTGTTTCCTCCACACTGTGAAATGGGGTTAACGATACTCTCCGAGCGCCGGCTAAAAGCCTGCATGATGCTTTGCTAAATGCAACATCATACAAACACAAAGTACTGTTAGCACTAAGCCTGGCATAAGCTGAAGGAGTGATCTGCTTTTCTTTTCCAAGCTAGAGTTTGGGGTTTCACTGTTGTTGATGCCCCCAAAGCCCAGCACTGGAGGTGTCCTTCTCCTGGTTAGCATCACGTTCTCCCCTGGGTGGGGTGGGGGGTGGCAGGGAGCTTTTCTACCTTGGAAAGGAAAGAAAATACTGAGCAGCTTTCAGCCACTTCTAAAATATTCTTTAGCAGCATGCTTCATGCAGAGTGTAAGTGCCGTTGCTTAAAATAAATATATATGTATTCAATTTTCTTGTCGTATTTTCCAAAGATCCCACAGTCTCACTGTGGCTTGATAATAGTCCCACACCACAGGTTACCTTTTCTGAGAGGCTCCTTTCCAGGTCCCAAAATATCTCCCGCAACAGCTCGTTTAGAAACTGCAGCCACTTGGCCGCGGCCACCGTGTCCCAGGTGCCGGTGTGAGCACAGGCTGGCCGCAGCGGCTAGCTTGCTGCTGCCATCCGCAATTACCTCTGCCAGCACTCCAGGGTTTTTCTCAGTGTGGGATGGAAGGACAAGAAAGAACATGTTGAGAAATAGCAAACAGAGAATTATGTGCGAAGTTCAAAGATTAGTGGTTGGCTTATTAGGTTTTCCCCTAAGCTCAGTATTAAGTAATGCTTAATGACCTGCACAAAAATCAGGAGGGAGGATTAATAAAGGCTTAATGGTGGATGTTTGTGTTTGAAAGTGTCATGGGACTAAGAGTGCTGGCAAACAACACCACGTTTCCCCCTCGCTGGTACCCACTGGAAGATGTTTCTTAGTATCTTAAAAATTGTTTTACCTTACTTCCTAGTTTTACGAGTCTTTTTAATAACTGTTCCCATGCCCATTCAGCCTCCAATAGCTGTTGGGTTTATAAATGTAAATCACTGTTTCTCTGTATCTTCTTGACATGTTTACTCCAAAACCCTTTTAGGTAATCTAATCTGTGATTTTTGGTGGTCCCTGCTTAGGGCTGGCTTTAACCGAAAGTGAATATACTGAGCTGAAAGGCACACCGGCTAGGTATTTAAACAAACCCTATACAAGATGGTGGGTCACCAGAGAAGTTGTTCTTGGTGGAGGCTTCACTCTTGAACTAAGTTGTATGAAAAATCTCAACACAGCCACATCAATGACAAGCAAAATGGAAATGGTTGAGAGAGAGGACAGTGCGTAGGTACCCCAGGAAAGTAATGGCTGAAAGGGCACGTAGGCTAAATACAAAGACATGTCATTGCTGGCTTTGACACGGGTTATATAAAAGTATTTGGAAAAGATACACTGGCCATCTGCTGTCTTATGCCTCTTCATGGGCTCCAGCTGACCCTCCGCTTGGTGTCATTTCTCATAAATACTGCTCGAGGGCTGATCCTTCATTCCTTGTGAGAAAAAACAAAATACAAATTTTGCCTGCATTTGTAACTGTGTTTTATACTACATGCAAGGGTCTTCCCAACCAGGCATTCAGGGGTATCATGCCCAGGGGACCACCTGAATCAATTTGAAGGCATTTTGAGGGGAGCAGGAGGGGGCTGTGTGGAGGGGTGCTCATCCCCTGGAGATGTCCTGGATCCCCCAAGAAAGGAAAGGGACGCGGCATCTTACTGACAATGGGTTGTGGCATCAGACAGTGATGTCCGGACTCGGTTGAACCCAGGGCTGCACCCCAAAACAGGCAGTCCCCTCACCTGCATAAGGACATGCGTGACCACCAGCATGAAACACTGCCAAGTATCTGTGGCCACCAGTGGGAAAAAAGACCAGATGCTCCAGGGGCAGCAGCTGGGGCCAGACTGACGATTCCCCGCTGGGGCTGGGACCTGGGTTTGTCCAAAATTTAGTTTATTGCCAGGAAGAGAGGCACATGAACCAAGGCAGAGTCCCGTGCTACCGCAGGGACTCTTCCCCTCTGATGTACTTGGAAACCAGCTCCCCTATGCTGGGGGTGCTGTCCCACAGCAGCAAGCAGCAGGTCTGGTGGAGAAGGACCTTCTCCTTACCCTGCGGAGATTGTCCTCATCACCTTGTTCCACCTCAGTGATGACACAGGTTTTTGCCTGCAATCCAAGTCAGGCAGCTTCCCCCATGCTAAGCTGCAAGATCTCCATCCTGCTGAGAAGACTCTTTGCAAACCACAGGGTTCACTGCAATTAAGAAACACATACACACACAAAAAAAAAAAAAAAAAAAAGGCTAAACCACCAAGTAACAGAAAACACATAGCTTATGGCTCTGGGTTGGTCACGTCCTCCACTTGCCAGCTGTGAGGTTAGCTCAGCCTTTCACCTAGGTGAACCCTCAGCCCTGCGCCACTTCATAGCACCCCACAGCATGAATAAGTCAAAGCGAGCACTTTGGTGAGATAACTGGTGGGCAGTTCAGCTATTGCACATGGATGGGGGATGCTCAGATGCAAGGTGTGATACGCAGCAGCTGCTGCATCACTGTGCTTCTCACACAGCCCTGCAGAGAGCTGGCTGGTGCAACCCCTACTGCCTCTCAGCCTGTTGCTCTTCCATGTTAATGCAATCAGGAGGTGCCTTGCAGTGACAAACAGTCTGAATGGTCACCAGTGGCCAAGGACGCTGGCCAGGACACAGCGCTTTGAGACATCACTGCAGTGGGGAGGTGCAGTCTTCCCCAGCACTTACCTCCTGCTGCTGGGATGGGGCTTCACAAGAACTTTCTGGAGGGGAAGGATGGACCTTCTGGGATGATGTGGGCCGGGGATCAGCCTCCAGAGAACCACAGGGAGAATGGGGAGGTGCCCAGAGCATCCAGGGGACACTGAGGCCAAGCAGCATGGGCAGCTGGGTGCACTGCGGTGGCTGCACACGTGTTCATGTATGTCTGGCCTTGCATTCCCACCTCTGCTCTCCTCCAGCCTCCAGGACAGCTGTCAGAAATCCTCAAGCCCCTCCTGAGGCTTTCAGCAGTGGGAAATAGCTGAGCTGTTGATTCCTTATGGCCCTTTCCACCCTCTAGGTAGGTGCAAGGTTTGGGGCACTGCTGGGGCCCCACCAGCCACCCCTCCATGGGAGCAGAGAGCTCCCTGTGCCACCCACCAGACAGAGAAGAGGAAGTGGTGCTGGCAGCAGCATGTCCCCCTTGGCCCAGCAGAAGGATGGGGGAACATCCCAGAGGCAGAAGGAAGGAAGGCACTTAATCCAGCTCCAGGGGAAAGTGCAACTTCAAGATGCTCAACAATATTTTGCCTTAAAAAAATGGCTTATAAAAAAAAGCTAGCCATGACTCTCCTGTGGCTAGTAGTCGACGCTCTGGGGCTGTGAGCACTCCCCGTCCATCACAATCCTCTTCTCATGCACGTTCCCACAAGTATCTCTGGAGCTGTCTCTCCTCAGACAAGTCCCAACTCGGAGACTGTTACAGCAGCAATCTGATACGATGGTATCCCGATGCCCTTTGCTGAAGACAGCCCACTTGTGGAGCAGCATGGTCCCACAGCCCTCCTCGTGTCCATTCCCACTGGAGACCTCTCCTCTCGTGCCCATCTGGACGTCTTCAGTCTCTCACTCCCGGCACAGCCCTCTGGATCGGCACTGCCAGCACGGGATGGCTCTGCTGACTTCCCAGGAATCACAGGCATGCTCTGCCCAGCAGCCCGGCAACGTCGTCAGCCCAAGCGGTGATTAGCGATGATTCAGGGGATTTCACCATAGCCGTGAAGGGAGACCGGCCAGTTTCTGCCGGCAGTCACAGCCTGTCCCACGCTTACTGAAACACCAGCTTTCCTGCCTGAGACGACTTCATCATCCAGTGCCCTAAAACCATCTCGTTTGCATCTTACTGCTGTGGTCACCTCCGGCTTGTCCCTGGCCAGCTCAGCCAGTGAAGCAGGAGAAATCCCCTCTGTGTCGAAGTCGGTGCAAAACCTCTGTCAGCTCCCGTGGGCAGGGCTGGCGCTAGCGCTGAACCTGCCATCAGTTTTCCCTCCAGTTTTGCTATGCTTTGAACATGCAGTGCATTTAAACTGCAAACAGCCCCTATTTACACCCCAACAAAACCTTCCTCGGTGTACGTGCTAACCGCTCTGCCAGACCAGGCTAAAGAACATGGGGTTCCAGTTGAGTTAATTCACTTGTTTTCCACTCTCACTTTTTCCCGAGTAATGCAGGAAAGCTTTGCTGTGCCCAAGTACTACCATCAAACACCACCACAATAAGTCGCTACAAAAACATAAGCTGATGCTTCCAAGGTCTCCTCAGCACAGGTTATTCTCAGTTTTACTCTCTGGTCATCAATAACGGGTGTGGAAAGAGCAATGGGAGCGCAGCCATCTGCTGAACCTCGCACCCATCTGCACTAAACATAGTGAGAAGCTGAGGTCTTTACAAAGATCTGGGGCTTGCACGTGTATTTGTCAGATTAATCTTCAATTCTGGTTTTATTCTGAAATTGCATCATTGAAACCTTGGGGTTGCCTGTTCTGTATTTTTAGCTGAAGCTTTCGACATTCATTAAAAACCTCAGTGTTCACATTTTTCTAAGTTTTACCCTTTCTATCCATTTTCCCAAATGTTGACCATGAGACTTTTTGTCCTTTGAAAGTTTATAGTCATATTATGTATACATATATATAAAAAAATATACATATGTATATATAAATATACATATATATATATATATAAGGTTTCTCATAATCTTACTCACTGGCTGGAGGAGGAAAACAAAAATCTTTGGTAGGTTTGGATGCATCTCTGTTTATTTTTACCGTGTCTGGTAATGCAGATTTTCCCCGTTAATTGTCAATCCCAGTCTGAGCCCACGCTGCCAATTTAATTACTAGACCCACACTGTGGGTGCAGTAGATACAGCTTCTCACCTGGCGCACGCAGCCTGGCTTTATGCAGCTTTTGGACAAAAAAAAAGTTGATCTTTCGAAAGGTGGGGGAAACCCAGTATCTTCACGTGCAAACACCTCTGTGGCCCATGGGGAAGCCCTCGCCACTGGGTTTTCCCGGCTCTCAGCCGGCGAGGCAGAGGTGCTGTGGGGTTGGGAAGCCAGGGCAAGTGGGCCATGGCTCGAAATGGAGCTTGTCAGGACCTTGTGTTATTTCTGTGTAAGAAAATAAATCCTAACATGTTAAAACCAGGGGAAGAGGGTCAAGCAATGCAAGAGACATGGTCCTGATCAGCCTCTCACCTCAACATCTTAGGCTATGGGATGTCCTCTTCCATTGCTGGGCTTGACTTCCCCTTCACTGGGGACAAATAAAACCCGACAAAGCCCTATGATGGCAGAGAATTGCCCTGTCCCGCTGGTGGAGGGCTGGAGCAAACGGTCACACGGGCTATTTCCAGCTTCATAACTGCAGTTTTTTAGGAGAGGAGGGAAGGCAGACTAGCCAGAGGAAGGCGGAGCAGCCAAAGGAGCCTTCTGGCCTGCTGCTTCCCCAGGGGAAAAAAGAAAAGCAAACAGGAGATGAAAAGGCTGTGATGGCATCTCGTTTCCCAGAAGAGTGCCCTGCCCACCATGCTACCACATTTCATGTGTGGGTGGGTGGAGGAAAAAAAAATAAAAAAAAAAATCACTCAAAGTCTCCTACTCAAGCTATTCCACATATTGTGTAAAAACATGGTAACACTCATCTGAGGACAGGCTGGAGCCTAAACCTCCTCCCTCCCAGATGGGTGCTGGAGACATTAGGCAATAGTATCCTGCTTTTGCTTCTTGGCCTACTGACAGATTAATTACGCTGGGCAAAAATGGAAAGCCGGAGGAAAGCAGTGCCCTGGCCTCGGCTGTGGTTGGGGCTGAGCCGAGCGAGGTTCCCCAGCGGAGGGCAGGGCTCCAGCAGCAGCCTCCTGCACCCTGGGCAAGGCGCTCTCTGGGCAGCCAGCAGATAAAACCACCTCGCTCCATGCTTTGTTTTCGTGTGAGACGAGTCACTCGGTTTGGCCACCTCATCCCAGGAAGCAGGAGCCTCCCTAGAGCACCTGTGGACCTCCTCGTGAAGCAGCCGCCCCATCCCCTCACTTGGCTGGGGGCACAAGGGAGTGTGTGGGGACCTTGGCCACTGAACCGAGGCTTGGTGTGGCAGGGTGCCCAGGGTCGATGCCGTAATGCTGAGCTTACCACCATCCTCCGTGTGGTTTAGTCCACAAGTGGGTGAAAGACCATGAAACATTTTCCAGTAGATAGCACAAAAGTGGAATAAGGAGCATTTATGGGCAGTCTACTGCCAGTAAATGTAATGTGAGAGGTAAATGGTTTCCCAAGCAGCTTGATGTCTTGAATAAGGACGCTGGGGTACCAGCAGGCAATGTGCTGCCTGTGCCAGGTGTGCCGAGAGGGAAGGGGACCAGGATGGCTGACTGCCGCCGGTGCAGGCATGGTCCTGCATGGGCATTGCACGCAGGCCAGGGCTAGGCAGCCACTCCCCAGAGGAGAGCAGAAACGTGCAGAAGAAAAAGACAATGAAAAATAGAAATTCCCCTTGAAAATGTTATAAAAATGGTGTGTGTTTCGAGTGGGAGCCGAGGGACAACANTTTAGTGGGACTTGGCAGTGTTAGATTGATGGTTGGACTCGGTGATCTTAAAGGTCTCTTCCAACCTAGACAATTCTATGATTCTATGCCAGCCTGTGGGAGCAGGGTGAGTGAAGGCAGCAGAAGAGGACAACATGACTCGGCCGGCATTACAGCTGGCGGAGCTCAGCTGCTCTCCCTGGCAGTGGGACAGCAGCGACCATTGCTGCTCCTGAATCCGTCAGCAAGAAAAGTTCAGCTGAAACTTCACGGGAAAGCCCAGAGATGCAACATGCGCCTGCATGGCCCAGAGGGCTTCCCAGTCACTCTCCTCCCCTGGCCCGCACCCAGCCATCGTCAGCACTGTGCACCGCTCCAGGCTTGGCGAGGAATGACACCATCACTGCTGGGTGTGATGTAGAGCATGAGCTCACCCATCCAGAGGGCCACGCCAGCTCCTGCGTCCTTCCCAAAAGCTACGTGACATGGGTGGCTCCACCAGCAAGGCTAATTGCAGTTCCCCTGTATAAAGCACAGCAGTGACTGAGGACTCCCTCTCCTCCCCTTGGTTTAAGGCCGAGGCACCCCTGGCCCATGGCAGCTTGCCGTTGCCCAGCACAATTTCAGGTGCCTGAAGCAGGAACGAGTGGCTGCCCTGTATGACCCACTCCGTACGGCCACAATATCTGTGCAACCCATGGCAGGCCCCCAGGGCACGACGGTGAGTAACGCTGAGAACCAAACCAAAGCTTTTAAGGCAAGGGGGTAGGAGGTTTAATTTCTCTCATGATCACAGGTTTTTAGTGACTCCCAGCTGGGGTAGGTCGCCATGTCCAGCCTTTTGCCATGACATGTTCGTTCTCTGGAATATTTTCAATTGCTTTGTACAAGCTGAAACAAAAGCACAGTCGTCTTATTCCTCGTGGCAGCAACAGGAAGGAACACAGCAAAAGTGGTGGGTGGGAAAGAAAGCCAATTAAAAAGAAATATTGTCTAGTTGGATGCAAGCATTAAAGACTAGCTCGCTGCTGTGACCATAATTTTTTAGCCAGCTACAGGTCCTGCCTCAGACTGCAGGGACCCAGGGGCTAAAGTGAGACGGAGAGATATAGCAGCTCTGATGGGCTAAGGACATAGGAGAAACAAGATGCATAGGGAGAGAGATGTTTTTATTAGTCCAGCTGATATATCTAGAAAAAAATGGACAAGTTTTCAGGCACCTCCTTCCATTAGATAATTGCTGTGAGCGCAGTAACACCATGTTGAGGAGAGGCACCACTAAATGAACACTCTCTGATTACAAGATGCAGCACCAGCTATTTGCCAAGCGTTTGTGAACAGTGACATGAAGCACAGCAAGGGAGATCTGAAGAATATACAGAACCAACCGGTTGTCTCTTGCACCATTT
The DNA here is from genome assembly GCA_013397275.1 of Burhinus bistriatus. Lineage (NCBI taxonomy): Eukaryota > Metazoa > Chordata > Aves > Charadriiformes > Burhinidae > Burhinus > Burhinus bistriatus. The sequence continues at coordinate 204,629 of VYXH01008249.1, read as the reverse complement.
TCCCTTCCCTGCCCTCACAAGCCTCGTACAGAAGAATCCCTGTGCTGATTAACTCAAATGCAGGAACATCACCCAGCACAGGACAAAACTCTCACATGTGATCACCCCTCCCCCACCCAGTTAAATTTGAATCACATAGAAAGCTATATTTAAAAAAAAATCTCATCAGAGATGTTCACTCAGCCTTTCCCTCACCAAAACTTATCTAGCTTACCCCAACTGGAGTCACCGCTACAGCTAAGTGACAGCCTGCAATCACAGCCTTAGAAATATCACAGCCTCTACAAAAGAAAGCTTCAGTTATCTACGCAAATCTATATAAAGCTGCACACTGTGAAGCTATGTATCAACCTTTCATCGTGCTTCCTCTACAAAAGCCAGGTTTTAGCAGTGGGTAGAGCTGTTGAGCAGGCGCTATCTGCTTCCCAGGTTCCACGAGCTGCAAAAGCTGTTGTTACTAAGGGTCCAATGCTCCTACTTATCAGTAATTCTGGTAAATGTCGCTCTTGCAGATTAATAACATGATGCTTCCACACAGCAAGCACACACATACACTGACTACAGCCGCTCTGGAGAACAGACCTACTTGGTACACTTTAAGCTCACACCCAGAGAACAGCCCAAGCTTGCAAGCCAGACCCAGTCTGGAAAACAAACAAACAAACAACTATTTAGCACATTTTAATTGACTATACTGCTTGTTTTTAGATTCATAGGACAGCTAGTGCATGGGCCAACAAGAATCAGCTGAAGAAAGCTAGAGTTATCTGGTATTTTCCAGTAACTGGCAGCTTACAGCTCCCATCTCTTCCCTGGCTGAGCTGAAACCACTTAGAGAGGAGCACGGGTTTAATCTGACCTCTTAAATTTAATCTCATTCCTTACCCCCAAAAGAACAATTAGTTGCTTACACCAGCTCTCTGCACATCTCTAGATTAAAGATGTGATCTCCCCACAAACCAGCTTAGTGTGGATATTATTACGGGCTGAAGTCTGACCTCAGAGCATTGCCCTGCAGCCCCAGGAGGACCTGTCTGAAAACAGTCGCCCTTTGTACCCGGATCTGTCTCCCCTCCCTAACAGGAGTCAGCCTGGCTTGCTGTAGTCAGGATAATGACAGTTTACAATTGCCATGAGCAGATGCACAAGTCAAAGCCTTGGAGGTAGGGCATGTTTGCAGTGACTCATGTTTAACACTAGTTCTCAAGTTTACAGCAACTACAATCAAGTTTTGACACTGCTTTAACCACACTTCCAACTTGAGTAGACTGCAGCAGCACAGCCAGAAAGATGTGCTAGCACACAAAACCAGCCCATCTAGCATAACTAAGAAAACCAAGTCACTTAAAGGCATTAAGTTAACACATCTAAGACATCTCAGGCCAAAACAACAGTTTATTTCATTTTCAGCAACATCTCAACCATCAAAAAAATAAACTCTAACACAGATGGATGGAAGACTTCTCTACAGTGTAACTAAGCGGGCTCTGACCCCAGGGGTTTGAATTGGAGTGACATTTTATTATTCATCCAATAAGTTAGGAAGCATGAGAATAAAGTGCTTTATTTCTGAGCTGGTATGAGGTCATCAATGGACTGGCCTTTTTCAAGGCGTTTTTCCATTTCAATGAGCAGCTTCACACCATCCACCACCATCTGCACCAGCTCCACCTCAGAGAAGCCGAGACGATCAGCATTGGAGACATCAAACACTCCTCCAACAGCAGCTGTGTCCACACCACCTGGAGCAAGAGATTTAGTTAGTATGGTGACCACTGCTAGAGCACGCGAGTCTACCTTTCTTCCCTCACTAGCTTGAGGTGGGAGCACAGCAAGACAATCCTGTAACAAGCTGCCACTCCTGCCTCCTCCTACATGCAGGGAGATAAAAGTGCATGTGACTGCTAACATGAGCCACTGAGCATGCCATTAGGCCAGCTCTTTCTTTTAACCCATGAGCAATCTAACCTGTGGTCAGAAATACCTGCTGTAGCTATTTCCTAGCCAGAAGTTAAATCAGGATTCACATCCCTGCTTACAACAGGAACAGCTGCCACCAGGTCTACCTTATCTAGTGCTCAGAATTCCACACAGAAGGACATACTCAGATAGCCAGACACAAGAAGGTATAAGCAGAGCACTAGCATCCCCAGCTCCTCCAAGATATGATTTTAAGGCTTGGTTTTCTCCATGTACGTTTTAGATGGTCTGACAGGCACTGCTAGTATGAACCAAGACAAGGCTCTGGTTGTAGCCAGGCTTTTGCTGGTGTCTTAGGGCAGCCTGACTAGGACATCACTGTTTCACCTCTCACCTGTGCCTCGTTTCTGCAGCCGAAGCCTCTTGAGGACTTCTCCAAACTTCTCATGTTTGCCAAGGTTCGGTAGCTTGATGTGCACACCAGCACGGAGCCCTGTTCCAAGGTTGGATGGGCAGGTCAGGATGTAGCCCAAGTGTGGATTCCACATGAACTCATAGTTTTTGGACTTGAAGAGAGTTTCTATCTATAAATAGAAAGAATGGATGTTTAGATATTGTTCTCTGCCTGAAGGATGTAGGTCATCCATTAGTGCTCATTTGCAGTTTCAGTTACATAGCAACTACCACAACAGTTTGAACCACTATTTAAGTCAGTCACATAAGCCCCCTCATTTGGAAAAAAGGGCCACCAGCAAGGGGCTTAAGGCCTTAATCTTGCTCCTAGCAGTGAGACAGACTAAGTTTAAGCTACACTATAAAATCTGAACTCAATATCCGTCAGAAAGCTTGATTTAGTGTATGCCAAGCTGGCACATCTGTTAGGATTAGGGAAGGGGCTGGTAAGGCTCCAGTTCATATCAAGACTAGAAGCTGAGAACAGCATTCATCCTGGAAAATTCAGTCCAGCTTTGCCCATCCACATTCTAGCAATTTCACCTCCCACCCAGGGTGTCTCAGTGCTTGATTTATAGAACCATGTAGAAATCCTTTAAGTACAGTTCAGACACTTGGATAAGGGTGCCACATCAGAGGACATATTCCAGATTTCATAGGCACAATGCTTCGCCAATATCAGTGTTTCAGAGCCCTCACAGCTCTGGACTTCAGCAGCATGGTCCCAGAGACCCAGGCTATGAAGCACCACCATGTGGGACTCCAGAGGGGGTTGAAAGAGTTTGCATTCTCAGGTCTAAGCAGAGAAACATGTACCATTTGAACCTACAGCTCAGGCAGTATTGATTTACCTGTGTTAGCCCAGTACAGAAGCGGGTAAATACTTCCTTCATGTTGCCACCTTTCTGCATGGAAATAACTCTAAGGTGATCCTCCTCATTGATCCAAACAAGGAAGGTCTTGTTATCATTGTGCCTAGGAGACAAGGCAAACAACTTGTCTGTCCCACCTGACATCAAGATAATTGTAATAGCATCAAATTGCTCATTGTTGTAGCTTTTATTTTTAGAGGCTCACTTAGTTGCTTCTTCAAAGAAATTAATCTAACTTCTTTTGTCTCTGCAGGGCCTAAGAGTTAAACTAGCAGTTTTTACCCTGCTCTTTTTTCAAGAGGTAGTCTGAATTGGTCTATATCTAAATAGGTTAGAATACATAGTAACATGACATTAGCCAGTCTTACAGTATCAAACCCTAAAATCCAGTCATCCCCCTAGCTCACTTGTGGCCCGAGTTTCCAAGTTTAAAAGATTTCATCTGTCCAGCAGAGTTCACAGAAGGATGATCAGTACAGACTGAGGCAGCCCTGTACAGCAATGTTCATAATGACACCACACTGACAATGCATAACAAAGCCTTTTATCAGAACTTTGTCAGGTTCTGTTAAACTGCACTTCGTACCTTAGAGAACTAAGTTGAGTTTTCACCATTCATTTTAGATCAGGGCTCTTCAGAGCTGCTATAAAAACCTCTGAACACCAATAGGCCCCTCTTGTCCTAGCTTGCAGCTGGAAGCAAGTACTACCATCAATATTTATCATGCTGATAATTTCTCAGCTTGATTAGGATCAAAAATTAACTAGTACCTGAGGAAAGTTACTTATAGAGACAACACTGAGGCTTTACAGTTCAATCTTTTAGATTAGTCATGCTCAGGTGACAGTGCTATCTAATGCTGGCAATCTGCAGGTAGATGATGCAATCTCAAAGGTGACCTACAGAAACAAAGCATGCTTCCTCTGGGTTGTACTGAAGCAGCTACAGTAATAAGATTGGACACTCCAGTTGGTAAAAACCTAGCCCTTAGCTTACAAGGGAGCAGGTTAATTATGTTGCAGAAGCTCCCGAAATGCAGAGTTTTATGTAGGTGACCTACATCTGACAAGCAGAATCCTTCCATTCCACACCTCTGCATCAGTCAACTCATGTGACCAAGTCTCTGGGGGCAGAGGGGCAAATCTTACCACTAGTACAGGTAAAGCCATACTAGTTCACCATTAGTTTCCACAGGCAGAAGTGATGAGACTACAAGGGAGCAACTATGCATCCAGTATCAAGTCTGAGCTAAGCCAACACTATGGTTTGTTACCAGAAGTTACTCTAAGCTCTTGGGACAAGAGCTGAATGTAGTGGCACATCTACTCCTTTAGAAGTGATTTACTTTCATAAGCTGATTCAATTGTGGTCTGGGACTTCACTAACCTGTGTTGGATGGGTAGGCTGTGGTAACAGGCTAGCCAAGCTGGCTGGTTCCTTCCAGCCCAATGTGATGCATAGTAACACTTGTCCAAATTCTGCTGGTTTAGAAGCAACTTCCCCAGAAGATACCACACAGGTTTCTCATTAGATTCAGTAATATTAGCTCAGAACCTGCCATTTTGCCCAATGGCATGAGCCACAACCAAAACGGCAATGGACTTTGCATGGACTCTGACTCCTCCCTTCCAGGCATACTCACCAGATACCCCTGGCATCAGGCCAATCTCGTGCCATCCCAGATGCCAAAAGAAGAGGAGAAACTGGCTTGTCAAACAAGAAGTGATCATCAATCAGCTGCTGCTGCTCTGCATCAGTCATGTTCCTCAGAGCATAGTACTTCCCCTTGAGATCACCTTCCAGACTACCCAGAGCTGAAAAAGAGTCGCTTTTAGGATGGGACCAAAGGCGCTAGACATTCCCAGCACTTTAGAGACCACACACAAAGTATGGCAGTGTCTGATCTGCTGCATGTGGTTCCTCTCTTGCTTTCATCTGCAATCGCAAGGCCTTTGTGGCATTACAGAACTTAAGGCAGTATCAGATGATTTGTCTGCACCTTCCAGGCTTATACAAGTAGCTTTTGTTCCCCTACAGGCAGTATAGAATCGTTACTGTTGCCTAACTGTAGAAGTGGAGTGCTTTCTTCCAAGGAGAATCAAGGTCATGAATATAACAAACAGTATTATTCTAGTCAAGGACTGTTACCCTGCCCTTGAGAGGTTTTGGAACAACTACACTCTCAGTCTCCTGAATTGCACCTTGAGTGTATCCTTTCCCCTCACTTAATGGAGTTGGGAGGCAATAGAAAAAACCTGCAGCTGAGGAGTTCCACTAAAAACTAGGGCTTACTCTAGTCAACTGCACATTTGGAGCAAGACTACACCTCTAAGCAAGCTTAACATTAATGAAAGTCAATTAAAAGCAACCACAAAATACTGCAGCCATGACTCAAGCCCCGAAGTTGCTACATACCTGTTCAATTTCAGGTTTGAGCCATGATGAACAAACCTTTTTCCCCCACACACATAGAAAGAAGCTTTCAAGATCAGCAAAGGTCAACTTAATGCAATCCAACTTTCCTCTGACATGTGCTCTTGCTCTCAGCTACAAACTGCAATGCTGAGGCAGCTGTAACGTAATGAGCCTTTTTCAGGGAAGGCTCCATGTTCAGTCTTGAGGGAGGCAGCTTTTGCCAACTGCCTCCATTTTCAAATCGCAAAGAACACCTGTTGCGCAAAGGACATAAGTAATTTCCCCAATGCACCCAGTTCTCACTTTACCTTCAACAGAGAGCTTCTCAATAGCCCGCCTCTCTCCTCGACTACAGTGTGGGGGAAGACAGAATCCACGGATGCTTCTACCAGTTCTGACACGGGAACTTAGCACGTAATTGGGATCCAGGTCATCACCTCCCTACAAGATTAGGAAACCAGTCAGTACAACCCTGTTGCCAAGATACCTACTCTAAATACCTGTAGCTCACATGCATTTAAGCATGCACCTTATACTTGAGCTATTGACCCCTTGGCCTGTAAGCCAGTGTCTTACTTCACAACTATTTTCTTCAGCATTAGCTCACATATCTGTATAACACCACCCGCGTTTTGAGGCTAAGGCTACAGCTACTAAGTAGTGCTAGGAGACAGGGATACCACCAGACCATCAGTTTTATGTCCACTTCAGACTACGGTCTGGGCTTCCATTACCCCTTCAGATATGCAATCTAGAGGTATCAACATGAGGCAAACCCTTGTTGTTTAGGCAGGCGCTTACTCTTGCAAGTGAGAATTATTCACCACTGCTATTCAAAGTATCTTATTTTCAAGGTGACCTATGGCTAGCCAATCAACATGGCATTAGGAATTCCTAGAGTCTACAGTACCGTTTGAAATCCATAAAATGGGCAGAAGGTCTTACTCCTAGAGATAACAATGTATATTGTATAGTATGAGACCACCAGGTGATATTAAGATCCAATATTGGTCAGTAGAAAGTGTTAAGTTTCCTGACAGTCCCTAACTCCTACGACAGTGCTGTTTAGGCTGACTACTAAAGCCCACAGTTCACAGAAATACATGTTGAACATGTTTGGCACGACCTACGTTGCAGCAGCACATGAAGCAAGCTCCTGCTGCATGCCAGCTGCCTGGTTCTACCCAGCCACTCACATCCTACAGCAGCAAGCTCTTAATTCTGATTGCACTAGACACGGCCTGTGGGTCTGTGCTGGGTGAAAGCAAGGCAATAGAGCCTAAGCAATCAGTTTAGACAGCTGCCAACAACTCTACCCAGTCCTCAGACCAGTAGGCATCAGTAATTGATCAAAAGTTTATACCTGCAGGTTATCAGCATTCAGGTCGGTCTTGTGCTCATCAGTTGGTTTGTAGCCACCATGCCTGTCTTCAATAACTGGATCAAAGAGTTCCTTAAACACATCATAGGATTCTTCATCACCAGCTACGCATCCTACTGTCATTATGAAGGGATGGCCTGGAGTGGTAATAAAGTCAGAAGAGCTAAGTTTGGGTGATGTTTGGCTGTACTCCAGCACAGCACTAACCAGGCAAGTTCTTTAGTGGTAGGTCTAGTCACTTAGAAATGCATTCTTACATAAAAGCGTTTGGAGAGACCCTACGTTTAACACTTCATCCAGTTAGTCAAATGCAGTGCTTTGGAAACCCATAGCTGTTGCCATTAAACCACGCTCATTTGTCAAGCTTGGTTTAGGACAAATTTGCACAGCAAATCCAATTTCACTAGCTTATTTAGACCACCAGAGAACTTTAGGTCTAAACAATCATGCTTTGCTGTAAGCAAGCATGCGTTGCTTTTTGTTCCTTCTGCTACAGAGATGCATTTCTGTAGTCTGCTCGTAATACCACCTCCACAAGATTAGTTTCAAGTCACCATATTCAAAAGCACCAGTTACTTCAGCTGGCTCACACAGAATATTCTCAATGCATTTTACCAGGATTATCAACCCCAGTCTGAATGACATCATCCAGGGTGAAGCCACTGGGCGTGACTCTGTCTCTCAGTTTCTTGTATAAATCCAGGGTTAGAACTTTGGCCATGTGGTTGTTGTGGGTGCTCAGGTCCGGGTACTCCTCATCAGGAGGCAGTCTCTGATTATTTAGTTGGGCCATTTTGATATTGCTAGAGTAAAAATAAATACTGTAATGTTAACATGTAAACACATCTGCTCCCCCTTTTTTCATAGAAGTGCTAGAGAACATCACATAACCAGTTTGGAATAGGAATAGACCAGAACAGCCAGGTAAGCCCACATTTCCCCCCCAGTTGTGTGATAATTAGAATGCATTTGGTTTGGGGTTTTTTTTTTGTTCAGATTGAAAGTATTTAGCAGAGCAGTTACATAATTGAAGTGTCTGGGAATTGATATGTCAGATCACAGCAAAGAACGTGGCTTGATAGAACAAGGCCTCTTTTAACAGATATGCTTTTAGAGCCGTCTCTCAATGCTTTACGAGATTTGCCTCTCAGCAGCTCAAGAGCCTTGGGTGCCGTTGTCAAGAAGCACTTCCATTAAGGAGGGAGAACAGATAGTTACGCAGATCTAACGGTCCCCAGCCGTTACCTGGGTTGTCAACCCCAGTCTGGATGACATCATCCAGCGTAAATCCACTGGAAGTCTGTTTATCCCTCAACTTCTTGTACAGGTCCAGGGTCAGCACCTTGGCCATGTGATTGTTGTGAACGCTCAGGTCAGGGAACTCATCAGCAGCAGAGTGCTTCATCTTCAGGAGGTTGTGGCTGTTTGAGAAGGGCATGTCTGACCCTACTGCAGTCACTAGGGGAGAAAGAAGGGAAGCCTATCACTGGGGGCTTGGCAGGCCTCCGAACCACCCAGGGGAACACCAGGCACCCAGGCAAGGTCACCTTGGCTGTTCTTCCACCCGTGCCTTTTACACCTTTGTTGCTACACCACCTTCCACAAGAGCCAGGAAGGAGAAAAGAAGAAAGTTCTTCCCCTCCACCAGCCTCGTCCTGTCCTCAAACATCCATGCCGCAAGGGCATGGGCTCTCCCCGCTCCTCCGGGACACCGCCTGGGTGAATGGACGCACCCAAGGTCGCACGGAGCAGCCATGGCAGCACCGGGCAGACCCCGCCGGCGGCTCTGGGGCGAGATGGGGGGGCGTCCGGGCCGCCGCGGGGCGGGCGGGGGG